>PVJA010004480.1:0-85422 GCA_004027025.1 Myocastor coypus | reverse complement strand
TCTTTATATTACATTCAGGCTCTCTGCCTTAGCTCCCGCCCTAGGCTACACCCATAATCCCAGAAGTACTTCCACCCATAATCCCATCAGTACTAAAACCCATAATCCCAGGGATCATGGATCAAGTCTCAAACTCTAGAAGTCCCCGCCCAATGACTCCATGAGGCTTTGGGGGGACAACTAGACATAAACCATAACACCTCCCCTGTACTTTAACTCATTGCTAGACAATTTGTAATACATAATGCAATGTAAATACTAGGTAAAAAGTTATTAAATTGTATTGTTTAGCAAATGATGATGAGAAAACAGTCTTTACATGTTTACCACACACCCAGTTTTTAAAATATGTTTCAACTCATGGTTGGTTAAGCCTGCCAATGTGGAACCCACAGATACTGAAACCTGATTGTAATTTCTTTGAGATAAATTCCTAGGAGTGACGTAGCAGTACTAGAGTCTATGCACACATAGAAGGCCTTTGATTTATCTTCCTCGATTCCTTGTAAATTTACCCTTGCACCCCTTTGTAAGGTAGAATCTACTTCTTTTTTTTTTTTTTTTTTTTTTTTTGTCTTTTTGAGGCAGGGTCTCGCTATGCAGTTCAGGCTGGCCTTGAGCTCACTTTTGTAGCCCAGGCTGGTCTCGAACTCACACCAATCCTCCTGCCTCAGCCTCCCAAGTGCTGGGATTACAGGCGTGTGCCACCACGCCCGGCAAGAATCTACTTCTTTGCATTTGTATTCTCACTGGGCGCTATCATTTTTTACATTTCTCTTCCATTTGAGAAAGGAGAAACCATGCCTCCAGGAGAGTTTGGTTTGCAATTTTTACCACAGGTGAAGATAAATCTATCCTGCTTCACGTTTAGCAAAAAGAAGGCAAGTGGAGAGGAATGGAAACACAGAGATGGTTGTTTATCAACAGGAGGACCACAAAGCACAAAGTAAAGACTCAGGGGGGGGGGCATTGATAGGGAACTAAATACCAGAGAAGGTCAAGGTCAAGTTCAATTTGGAAGGACTCAGTGTCTGTCCTGGAGCTGAAAGGGAGGCCTCTCAGAGGAATCAGAATTGGAGTCCTCCACAGAAGATTCCTTTCATGTCACTCTCTCTTCCCACGCTCTGTTGTTCTGCTCTTTTGGAGCTTTCTAAATATTAGACTTTGAGTGTTTCTTTCCCTCTTCCCCTCTCCCTGTCTTCACTAAGCCCTTGTACTCACCATCCAGGCTGCATCTTAAATGGCTCTTTGTTGAGGAAAGCCTCTCATACCCCAAACACGTTCATGTCATTCTTGGATCAGCTCTCACTGTACCCCTTGCATTTGCTTTAACATATATTTCATAGTTGTAATACATTAATCATGTTTATAATTATTCACATCATAGCCCTGGTCTGTAAGAATTGGGGATAGAGCTCTAAGAGCCTATACTCACTGGTGAGTTTCCAAAGCCTCACACAATATTTAGTAATTTTGCACCTGTTAACTCAACTCTCAGCTCTAGGTTACACTCTTTATTAGTCTGCTTTGTGTAAGTATTGCCAGGTCTGCAAACCACATTTCTCCCTTGCATGCTATAGTTCTTTGTTGGTTCTGTCAACAGAAGGGAGGGAAAAAGGTCTTGTTCCTTCTTCCTGTTTATAACTTGAAACTTCAAGCAGCCCCTCCAGCAGATCTGTGTTTCCCAATATCCCACCACCTACCCTTAGACTCCCCTGCCTACCCTTGCCCTACTTCAGCAAGTGGTTCAAGCCTCCAGCTGCTTTCAGCATCCCAAGAACCTACCTATCTGTGCCTCTGTGCTGGTATTGGCACAAACTAAAGATGTTGCTTTATCAGAAGTCTGAGCTCTACTGTCATAAACTCCTCTTCCAAGAATCTAGGATTTGCTTTTCCCCCTGTTCCCTTGGTTATCGCGGCATAGCTACTTCTCTTGGTTATAGCTGGGATATCTCACTGTCTTGTCTTGCTTTTCCACCCACCATATCCCATCTATACAATTCCCTGTACTAAATTCTCTCTGCTAAAGGACATACTTTGATTTCTACTTTGCTGAATCCTAATGATATAACAGACATCCAGCTAAAATTCTGCTGCAGCCAGGAACCACCCCATGGTTAGAAATGGCACAAACAACTCAAGTCAACATGGGACAGCTGAGCATCTACCTAGGTCCTAGAAACCCAGAGGTCATACAGAAATTGAACGGGAAGGAGCACCCAAAACACCTTCCAGGACTAGAATTCTTCTACCCACCTCCTTATCTAAAAGAAAATCCTGTCAAAGAGAAGTAACTGAAACAAAGCTCCTTTCTGCTCTCTGTCATTGATGGTAGTTTCCATGGAATTTTTTTCAGACTGAGCATAGCAATTCCTTGCTGTGCACAACTGACTTTGTGAGAAATACAGTAATTTGGTCTCCCTCACATAGATGCTAGTGTTCCTTCTCCAGTCATTTGTCATCCCAAAATGCCCTCATCTATTGACAAATGTCCCTTGCATGGTATCTGCTTTCCCTGACCACTACAAGATCATCCATTGAAGAGATAACCCAGAGAATAAAGAATTTGCTAATTATGTCTTCCATTATTGGCCCCAACAGAGAAGCCTTCAATAAATGTAGAAGATGGTGCCAGTCTGTGTGAGATCTTCAAATTAACCAAGACAGTCAGTGGAATGCAATCCAACAGAGGGCGTGACAGGGCAGCAGGCCGGCAGGGGGTGGATGGAAGAAGAAAGCAGCCGGAAACCTAATTAGGCAGGGCTGCTCATACCAAGCCGCTCTGTTCCCAGCTGCCTCCTGACTCATGACATGTTGAAAATGAAATCATTAGGAAGTACTCACACATAGCCCCTTGTTAAGAATGACTCTCAAGCAGGCTTAATTGGGAGAAGAGAACTAGGAAGAAGGAGAGGATTGGAAGGAAAGAAAGAGAGATGGTGGGAGACAGTTGACTGTGGGTCCCCCAACACACACACACACACACACACACACACACACACACACACAAGATGGGGAAATGTTTTAAGAAATTAAGGTGTTCTCCACTTCATTCTACACTCTTCCTTCCACCTGATCCACTGATCACCCGTAGAACACCAGCTCTCAACAAGGCCCTTTGGCACCCTCTAATGTAAGGAAATTGGTTATGAAATGTGCAAGAAGTAACCACATCATAGTTCCAACTATATGAACAACCATTTTAAAAATACTAAAGGCTGCGTAGACAGAGTGCAGTGGCTGGGGTTCAATCCCTGTTGTACCATGCTGGCCCCTCCTCTGGGGCATGCTGAGAGATGGCAACTAAGACTGGGCGTGTGGCATGCCCGTATAATCCCAGGGCTTGAGAGGCTGAAAATAGGAAAATCTCTATGAGTCTGATCCAGTTAGTTAGATTCTGTAGACCATGTACTAAATACACTAAAAAAAACAAAAAAAAACCTGAAGGGGTGGGCCAGCAAGATAGCTCAGCAGACTAAAATGCCTGCTTACTCAAGCTTAGGCAAGCCCAGAGATCACAGTTAAATCCCTGGCCCCACATACCACACCAGCCTTGCCCCCAGGGCAGGCAGAGCCAGCCAGAGTCCAAGCATAGTGACACGCCTATAATCCCAGAGCTGGGGAAGCTGAAAGCAGGAGGATCATTGAGTCCCAGGTCCATAACGAAACCTTATTGGCTGACAATGTTTTCTCCTTGCCTTCTTTTGTTCTATAATTTCTTCCATTTTAAAAAAAAATAATAAATCAAAGCATAGTCAAACTGTTCTACCAATAATATCCTCTGACTCTTTTATTCCAATATCCTATATACATGGGGGGGGGGGGGACCATAAGATTTTAGGTATGATCCACAATCCCACCCAGTCTCATCCTGCCAGTCCAACCAGAAGTGTTTTCCCTTTACATTCTATACCTACCACTTACCCCATAACAAACCTTTTGCCTTTTAAGATCAGCATAGCATAGCATGACCATAGATTTTGAAGTAAGAACTGAGTTCTAGTCCTTCCTTGAACTTGTCATAGGTCTGAAACCAACAGCTAATTACTGAGCCACTCTGAACACCAGTTTTATTCCCCACCCCTATCATCATTGTCATCTCAGGCTCTGGACTCAGCTGACACTGAGAAATAGGAACTCTAATGTGTTTGCATCCTAAAACCTCCTCTGGACTCAGCTCCAGGAACCTGAGTTGACATGGGTTCCTGGTTGATAGGGAACTAAGTCCCAAGAAGTCAAGGTCAAGTTCATCTTGGAAGAGTTCAGTACCTGTCCTGGAGCTGAAAAAGACTTCTCTCAGAGGAATCAGAATTGGAGCCCTCCACAAGGGGCAGATTCCCTTGGTGTCTCAGCCTGTGGACCCAGCTGATGCTGAGAAACCAGAACTCTAATATAAACAGTGCTAATCTCACAAGGTTGCTCTGAAGACCTGGAAAAACAAAAGACCTAGAATTCCTTTAATATTAAATCATGCCAGGCACAGATACTGTTTGGCATTGGTTATTTGCAAAATACTTGCACATTCCACTGGATGTATCTGGTTCTTTGCCTGGTTTACCTGTTGTCTAATTCCAGATGAGCTATCTGGCCAGAATGGATGGCAGCTGGTAGAGTCTTTCTACTGAATATCAGCAATCATTCATTCCACCTCCTTTACATCAGAGTCCCAATTTTTTTTCACTCCCCAAACATCTGAATGAGGCTGGATCCTTCTTAGCCCCAGAGTTCTTACTTCCCAAAACCAATCATTGTAATCCCATTGCCTTCTTCAGTGAAACAAGGACATGTGATATGGTACTGACCAATGAACGTGATGAGAAGTCTTCCGGGGCTCCTAGGAAATGCCTCTCAGACTCTTCCAAGCTCAATGTTGAGTAAGGTCAAGATTTCAATGCCTGAGGTTATGGTAGTCATCTGTGATCTAGAAGGGAAAAGGATAAGGTCAGAGAGCTGGCGAGATAGCTCAGTGGACTAAATGCCTGCTTCGGCAAGCACAGGGACTGGCTTTCAATCTCTGGTACCACATGAAGTACGGACCTTGCCCTCAAGTGCACTGAGCTGTTGACTGAGTCTGGACATGGTGGCCTGTGCCTATAATCCCAGGGCTGGGGATGCTGAAAACAGGAAGATCACGATGAGTCTGAGGTGCCTAGTGAGACCCTGTACAAAAATAAATAAATAAAACAATAAGGTCAGAGCCTAGCTACTGAGACTTTGAGACTTCCAATATTTTTGATCCCAGGAACTAATTCTGGGACTTCCTTGCCTATTAATATCTCAAAATATAGAATAATTCTGGTGATTATACATCCTGGTTTCACTGAAATTGTTCCAGTTATGCTCATGCCAGCATAGTGTCTAATGCAGCATTTGTCCTGAACAAAAAATTTCCTGGTTTAGATGATAAATTATGTAGTCTCCCTACTGTTAGTAAATGTCTTTATTTTTAAGTCACTTTGAGTCAAAGTTATTCTACACACTCAAGATACTCTAATGAATACAGAGCTAGAGATATGTACAAAGGATGTGTGTACATTTGTGTGTATGCATATATGTACAGACACAGAAGTACATGCATGGTTTCACAAAAGTTTAGTGAATTTGATTTATAGGCTTTATTATGGTTCATAGCTAGGTGCTCCTGAAAGCCTCAGACAAACATAATCAGGACCTTCAAAAGGCAACTTTTTTTTTTTTTTTTTTTTTTGGTCTTTCGAGACAGGGTCTTGCTATGCAGCTCAGGCTGGCCTTGAGCTCATTTTTGTAGCCCAGGCTAGTCTCAAACTCGCACTGATCCTCCTGCCTCAGCCTCGCAAGTGCTGGAATTACAGGCATGCGCCACCACGCCCAGCTTCAGAAGGCAACTTTCTTATGGGGCACAATTCCTACTTGTTATTTCCAAGTAGGAAAGGAAAGGTCACTGTGAACATGACCTGAAAATTTATATTGCAACAGAAAATGCCACCCCCAGCCAGTATACTTCAGATGCCTAGTTGCCCAGGTAACAGTTCCTGTTCCAGTTCCCATTGTTCCTGTCTCATAGAAATAGCTGGTCCCTGTGATGTATAGCTGGTCACTACGAAGCATATTGTATAACCCAATGCCCAGCTTGAAAGCCATTCTGACACTGTACTTCCTGTTTATTTCTCTCATAAAAACCCTAGACTAGCCGGGCGTGGTGGCGCACGCCTGTAATCCCAGCACTCGGGAGGCTGAGGCAGGAGGATCGCTGCGAGTTCGAGACCAGCCTGGGCTACAAAAGTGAGCTCAAGGCCAGCCTCAACTGCATAGTGAGACCTTGTCTCAAAAAAAGACAAAAAAAAAAAAAAAAACCCTAGACTACCAGAGATCAGGGAATGATATTCTTGGAATGATCCCAGACAGTGCTCATTGATGTTAATCTACCTCCAAGTCCTAGGTGTAGTTTCAGTGTTTCTGTTTGCTGTTGCAGTATCTCCCCCTCTGGGTCCTCCCTTGACAGTCTCTTCTTCCTATCCACCATGGTGCAAGCATCTCCCTCTGCCCCTCTGCAATGTCATCCTATCTTGGAGCTAGCTGAGTATACACTGAAGCCTCTGAAAAAACATGAGCCAAAGGAAAAACTTGTCCTTTTAGTTACAGGCATCATGTATTTTGTCCCAGCCATGAGAACAGAAAGACAAGATTTAACCTCTACTTAAATTTTTCTGTGCTTTCTCTTTATCCCTTCTTAGTAAACACCGTTGTGGTGGAAAATACAAAGAATTTGAGAGAGAAACAAATAATGGCATGACACTATGAGAATTCGCATTCTTTCCAGTGTCTCATGTACCTGAAGGCAGTGCCTCCTTCTCAGGTGTGTCTCCCTTGTGTTCACACACTATAGTGTCACTGCCATAGCATCAGCAAAACCCCGCTCCCTCTTGATACATGTAGCTCTTTATCTTTCCCAAAATTTATTAAACTTCCTGTCAGCAAATGTATCTACCAGACCTCAATTTCACCTTCTTCTTCACCAGTCCTCTTTCCAGCCATTCCACTAATGGCTTCAAGTTGTCAGCTTCCCTCTCCTGTGATCACAGGGTAGGGCTGACTTGTCCTTTGTCACCAAGAAAACTGAGCAGGCTACTGGTATGGTGGGTGGAACAAATGCCCCATTAGCTTTTCTGTTATCGGTAAGCTTTGTCCATTAGCTTAGCTGATCTGAGACAAAGAAGTTTCAAGGTAAGCCTAACTGGCACATAGCCTATGTCAACAGAAAAACAAGATGTAACACTCAATGCTTTAGCCGGGTGTGGTGGCGCATGCCTGTAATTCCAGCACTTGGGAGGCTGAGGCAGGAGGATTGGTGCGATTTCGAGACCAGCCTGGGCTACAAAAGTGAGCTCAAGGTCAGCATGAACTGCACAGCGAGGCCCTGTCTCAAAAGGACACACACACACACACACACACACAAAAAAAAAAACTCAATGCTTTTCCAACCTGAAAACTTCCTTTGCGTATAAATTCTCAATATCTCTCCTTTCTTAACTTCCCTAATTCAAATCCACATGTATGAATTCAAAGTCTGGCTACCCAAGCTCAGATGCATCTAGAATCAAGGTACTGAGAAGATGCCTCAACTGTTACTAACACTGAATTAATGAAACAGGTATTCTTCTCTTCCAGGGAGCCTCAACTTCTTTGGCACCAGAAATAGGTTCAGAAAAGACAATTCAGTATATTTCCATGAATGGGCAGGGCTAAGGGAGTAATTGGATCACATTACATATATTGTGCTTTATTTCTATTATTATTACATTGTGCAATTTATTTCCATTATTATTATATTAGATTCTCATAAGGAGCACACACTCTAGATCCTTGTCACGCATGGTGCACAGTAGGATTCATGCTCCTATGAGAATCTAATGCTGCTTGAGGCAGAGCTAAGGCAGTAATGTGAGCAGTGGGAAACAGCTGTAAATACAGATGAAGCTTTGCTCAATTGCCTACTGTTCATCTCTTGCTGGGCAGCTAGTTCCTAAAAGGCCACAGACTAGGCCCTGGGGAAACCCTGCTCTATCAAGCAATGTAAGTTTTTTAAAAAGAATATTTCTGATAGACCAATGTTAGTATGTATCAAAATCCTTAAGAGTGTTAGTACAATTTTATTCAGCAGTCCAGTCTCTGTAGAGGTTTCCAAAAAAATAAGATTAAAATTCCCAACTATCCTTCATCCAAGTATTTTCCAGAAAGACTTAAAAAAATATATTACTGTGATACATGCATACGCATATTTATAGCAGAAATACATAACTCGTAATAGCTAAATCTTGGGGTAGCATGCATGTTCAAGAGATGGATAAAGAAAATGTAGCATTTATGTACAGTGGGGTACTACATTGAAGTACTACTCAGCCAAAAGGAAAATCAACTTGAGTCATTTGTAGAAAAATTAATTCACTTTGCGATCATAATATTAAGAGAAACAAACACTGTAAGGTTTAGTATGTATTCATCTGCTAAACAAATATATACTGTAGAGTCAGCCAAATAGCTCAGCAGATTAAAGCACCTCCAAGCAGGCATAGGGGCCAGGGGTTCAATAAGCTTAGATGTCTCTCATATGAAACTCAAAATACAAATAAAAAGCAAAGTAAAAGATATGTAATAGGAAGAGGGATGTGAACTTTTGCAAAGGTGAAAGGTACAAAAAGATGGAGAAGAGAGTGTGAGAAGAAGAGGACGAAAATGAGAATTGTTGTATGGCTATAACAACTGCCCATGAAGAATGTAATCATTATGTACTGCAAACATGTACCAATACAATTAAAATTTTAAAATATATATTTGATATAATAACACTTATCAGATCACTATAACAGGAGAAACTGAAAGGGTTCATTGGTAGGGGATTAGATAAGTAATTTATGACACATCCATGCAATGAATCATGAGATGGTTATTAAAACAAATACTTGATAATGTAACTGGCAACCGTGTAGATCAGTATAGCCATATGGAAAGATAATCTGGTTATATGTTCAGAAGCCTTTAAAATGTCCACTGCCTTTGGAATAGTTATAAATGTTGTTTACCAAATACTTCTGGTTTTCCATATTTCAAACATATGGTAGCACTGAACCTAACAGCTTTCTAGATTTTGTCCATGTGACTAGCTCTGGCCTACACACTGTAAGAGGAAGTGATAAGTATACTTCTAAGCCATGGCTCTGAATTGTCAGTGCAATATTCAGAGAACTCTTTTGCTCTTCCACAGTTACTAGCAATGTTTAAATGGTGGCATTTCCACCAGTGTTGGTCTCGATTCAAAAGCCATTGGCACTTCCCAGCTACATATGTAGTATGAGTGAGAAATACAGTCACCCTTCACTTATCACACAAGTTATGTCCCAGACACCCCCATGATAAGTGAAAATCATCAAAGTATCTATGTCATATTTATTTTAGTATATAAGTATATTTTATAAATCCTTTCCACACTCTTATAAACTTCTCATACTTTTAAAAACATTTCTAATGTTCTTAACCATTTTTTAAACTCATAAACCTACATAATTTTAACATATATGCATACTATAAGGTATAGTATGTATTTATCTGCTAAAGAAATATATACTGTAGGGTCAGCAAAATAGCTCAGCAGATTAAAGCACCTGCAAGTAGGCATAGGGGCCCGGGGTTCAATCCCAAGGTCTGCCTGCTGGCCCTGCCCTCAGGGCATAATGAGAGAGCAATTGAGACTGGGCGTGGTGGCATGTGCCGGCAATCCCAGCTCTTAGGAGGCTGCAAACTGGTGGAACACTGTGAGTCCAATCTAGTAGTGAGACCCTGAACACCCTGTAGACCCTTCCCTAAAATAAAAAAAAGAACAAGAAAAGAAAAAAGAAATACATACTATAAACAATGTATTTTATTTCAATTTTCTTTTAATATGTTAGAATTAACATTTTTAATATATTTTATATACTTTTAAAAAATTTTAGGAAAAAATCTTTAAAACCATAAATGGCACACATATAAATACCTATATAGTACTATACACTATTGCAAAATCCTACGATATAGTGAAAAATCCACAATAAATAATTTAGATTAACATTTTTGAAGACCTGTGAAAGTGAGCCTGTGAAAGTTGAACGACAAAATACTGAGCAACTACTACGAGCCTTCACTGTTTTAATATTTTAGAGCTCTTAGTTACTGTACTATGTCCAATCTATCCTGTCTGATGTGCCCTAGCTTGCCCATTTCTAGACTTATAGAAACATTTGTACACATAGGTACACATTGGAGAACACCTTGTGTAGACACAGTTGAAGGTTAGACATTATGAGATGGCTAACGCACATACAAAACTGCAGAGCTCTAAGTCCCACAGCACAGCCACAGTGCAGAGACATCCAGGCCAGAAGGCATTCTCACCTCAGCTAGGCTCCATGATGCTGCCTGAGAAGACCCTGGGCCTGATGTCGAGCCCAAGCCAACTCAACATCCCTGCTTCTTGCCCACTAATGAGTTTACCCTGACAGCCTCCATGAATCAATCAGCTGATGTCACTCAAGGGTTTTCCATTCCATCAAAGAGGTTCCAATCATACCAACCTTGTAAAAGTATAGGTTAGGACTTCAATCTTTTTTCTCCCAGGAATCTCTGTAGTTCCTCCTGAAATGTACCGAACTCTTCTCCATAAGACATCTAGGTATGTCTAATAAGACATAAAGGGAGAGATTCTTCATCAATGCAAAATTATACCTGTGGGATTCTTGCATTGAACAATGGATACTTATAAAACCCAATCCAGAAGAGTCTCAGCCTCTAGTAATCCAAGAGGCTAGAAATGTAGCAGCTTCTGTGTCATGGTTCAGGGTTTTTACAAGGGGAACAATAGAATATAAGACAATAGAATATAAGACTGTTTTATAATCATCCAAAAAATCATTTACAAAGTGTGCAAGAAATTCATCCACACACTAAGGAGTAAAGAATCCAGCTGACGGCCTCGCTCCTAATATCCTGCGTGAGTCCAGCAATATCTCCCACAAATCCACTTAGAGGCCTAGAGCCCATGATAATGCCTCATGAAGGCCTGCCTCACGAATCTGCCCTGAAGAGCCCAAAGGTCAGTGACAGAAGATAGAAAGTCTATGCCAGCAGAATGAAGGACCTGTGACAGCAGGCTGAGGTATCTACACTGGAGCCAGGAATCATGACTCAATGTACTTCCCCAAAGGTACCACAGTCATCCTCAGTAGCAGTGAGGTCCTGCATAGGGATCTGTTGGTTTCTCAGTATGATCCGTTGTATTCAGAGAGAAACGGTGGCAGGAATGAGGAAAGGATAGATAAGACAAGAGCTGGGATAGGTGGTGGCTTGTCTGCCTGGTTGGTAAAACAACACCCGGAACAGTAGTAAGGGCCTTTATTTATATTTTTATAAAGTTGTCAGACACAAGCTTGCCTAGTGATTATCAGCTCACAATATTCCAGGTAGGATTTTTTTAAAGACTGAGATAGCTTAACTGCTTTAGGCAGTGAAGCCTCACCCTGCCCTCCCACATATGATCAACTGTAGCTTCAATGGCTCCCAACAATCCTGTGCTCCTCCAGTGGTGATAAAAACTGAGTTCCCATCAGGAAAGCTAACTGGACCAGCTTCTCCAGGAGTCTGAGCTGTGCAGGGTCTTCCCCTCTGAAGCCAGGAAGCAATGTTCAAGGTGAGGACCAGAACTCCTCCAAAATGAAACAGCCATTCTCAACAACAAAAAAGGCCCAAGCTCCTCCTCTGTCAAGAACAGCCAAGTTTATCAGGAAAGCCAGCATGACGAGGTCCTTCAGTGAAATAGCTGAGAGAACCAGCAGTTTCCAACAGCTCCAACAGCTTCTCCAAACTGCTTCCATCACAGCCCCACACCAGTTTCTCCATGTCGGCCTCTTATGCCTCTGGCAACAATCCGCAGGGGGACCTCTACACCCCCTGCACTATTATAGTTCAATTCAGCTGGGTATAACAAGTTGACCACCAGTTAATAGACTACATGTTGTCAACACTGAGGTGACTATTTTATGCATTTATCAATTTATTGTACTTTTATTATTATACATAATAAAAAGTTTATGTATATATAGTGATGAGTGATAAGGAATGAAATGATAAAGATAAAGCAGAGTGACATGTTTCATCATCTAGATTAGAATCTGCCTCAGGGTCTCAGGATACATCCTTCAGCAATAGCTCTTTAAAATTGCATGCTCCTACTGAGTATACTAGCTGTGCTAGAAGTCACTGGTGAAGGAAACAAACAGAATGAAAAGTCCCTGAAGGGCATAAAGGGTTGTTTTCTTAGTCACAAGAAAAACTTATAAAGTTGTTAGTGGTGGTAATTGTAGCAGTAGTGGCAACTGGGGTGTTAGAGATGATGGCATTGTTGGTAATGGGTAACCACAGAGTCCCAGGCATTAGCCCTATCCCAACCCAAGAGACAAAGCTGAATTTAATGTGATGGTGGCATTAATATGTATTAGGATTTAATATTTTATATCTGGTTGCTCACTCTAGCAATAGATTGGAAACAGAGAGGCCAGCTGGCATCAGAGAAATCAAGCAACACAAAGCAACAAGAGAAAATAAGAGGAGCAATAGAAGACATCAGAGAAATGAGTAGATATGGAGAACTGAGAGTCCTGGAATATCTGCCTTAATGGAATCAAACCTCATGAGACAGAGCAGAGCCAGCATCAACTACTTACCACTCTTCTTCACCTACTGCTCATCTTCCTAGGGCATTTGCCTTGGTTAGCATACCTATCTGTCATGCCATGTGGAACACAAAAGGAGAATATGGCCTTTTCTACCCAGAAAGCCAACAAACAGACTTGGCAAATCAAGATGGATCAAAACCACCACTTAAGGCCATAAGTTAGATCTGTTACTTCTTGTCCTTGGGCTCCCTCCTCCTTGGGACCAGATAAAACCAACTAAATATCACAGCTTTCCCTAGAGTATTTGAAGAAGTGATTTGTGTGCCACACAGGTGAGGACAGGGACAAAGCAATGTTTCCCAAAATCTAAAAACATGTCTGCAACATGGTCAGAGTCCCATAATTATTTGTTTGGTGAACACATTGGATGGACAGTGTTATGTTTTGGACTTAAACATCCCTCAAAAGGCTCATGTATTCAGAGATTGGGCTTTTGGAAGGTGATTGGATCATGGGGCGCTCGACATGTCAGAGCTGAATGTGTTATTAGGAGGTGGAGACTGGTCAGAAGATGGGGTCACTGGGAGTGTCACCTGGAAGGATGCATTTACCTCTCCGTCCCTCTCTCTGCTTTTGGGGCACCATCAGAGGAGCAGGTTTCCTGTACTATGCCTTTCTCCTGTGCTGTTTCTTTTATGGTACTAGCTGACTTACTATGGATCAAATGTCCTAAAAGCCATGAGCCAAAGGCAGCTTCTCTTCCTATAAATCTTGGGTGATGGGGAATGTGTCCTGGTGACAGAAAGTTACTAAGACAATCAATCCTATGGGATAGTGTGGTTTTAAATGTTTCTATAGCAAGTATTTGTGAGAAGCACACAACATCTGGTCCTTTCTTGAAGAACCCTAAAGGAATATCATAGAACCTTTTGTCTAGCTCTTTCCACTGAAAGGGTTTCACATTTTTTAAATCACATCATCCCCTACAAGTTTTTGGAATGTCTTAAAACTTTGGGACATGCTTTGCTAAATCCTGATATGTATCATTAAGAAGCCTGGCGTAAGGCGACAAGAATTCAAGTCCCAACTATGCTCCTTTCCAGTTTGGGTAAATCACCTTAATCCCATTGACTCTTGGTGTTGGGCTATAAAGGTGTCCCTTCACATAACCTGCAGTTTTTAAGAATCAGATGAAGCACTACACATGGAAATTAGGCTGTGTCCATATTGTGATTGCTGCTACTTCTGAAAGCCAAAAACAATTTTTTTAATGTAAAATCCAGAAGCATTCAAATTGATGTTATCCAAAGCAACTTCGATTTCACTTTAGGATGCAGCTGACCATAATCCCAAAATTGATCCCTAGGGGCTTCTCAGACATTGAAGTCAAATTTCCAAATACACATGAGTGTTTTGTTCATTTCTGTTTTTGAAATGCATCCCAGGATGGCCTCAAACTCATGCCAATGCTCCTACCTAAGCCTAGGCATGTACCAGCATGTCTGACACAGTGACTCTTATCCCAGAAACTTAAGGCCAGGAGCACTGGTACAGGGTTGCAGCCCCAGAACTCTGTTGGGAGGGGGAACTCTGAGGCAGGAGGATCACAGGTTCAAGCCCAGCCTAAGCACTTTTGCAATTTACTGAGACCTTGTCTGAAAATTAAAACATAATGAAGGGCTGAGGTGCAGCTCAGTGTGAAGCCCATGTCTTCAATCCTCAGTACCCTCTCCCCTCAAAAAGAAAGAAAATTAATTTAAAGTCTTTTTCCAAGATTGTGACAAATTAAGATGGATAAAAGCAGTTCCTTTACCAGTCCTTCGTAATTTCTTTTTCCTTTGTCACCCCCACCCCCAGTTTGAAGGCTGGAATATTAAATACTTGATCTTTAGATCCTCTTACAGCTAAGAGAAATATACACTTTGAGATATAGTAAGACATCTACAAGGGTGCTTCTAAAAAGTCTTTGATTTTCTGATGTAAAACAGTCAAGTGTTATAAATTATAGGAACTCTACTTAATAACAACATATTGTTATATGGTATATCTGAAATTTCCTTTCAAATTACTTTTGAGTGTTCTTACTACTACAAGTGAGATATGTAAATCAATCTAAATGTTAAATAGCTTGACTTACCTATTTCATAAGGTGTTCATGTATCAAAACATCATGTTGTGCTCATATATACAAATATGTGTAATTTTTACTTGTCAGTTGAATAAGTAACAAATGTTTAAAATTTAAAATGTCAGAGAAGACTAATACCTTTGTCTCATTCCCTGCTTGATCGGAGTATGGATGTTATGGTTTATGTCTAGTTGTCCCCCCAAAGCCTCATGTAGTCATTGGGTGGGGACTTCTAGAGTTTGAGACTTGATCCGTGATCCCTGGGATTATGGGTTTTAGTACTGATGGGATTATGGGTGTAGCCTAAGACGGGGGCTAAGGTGGAGAGCCTGAATGTAACATAAAGAGAGACAGAGAGACAGATTCGAGCTGTTGCTGCTCTGCTGCCCTGATTGATTGGCTGTCTCTGCCACCATTTTGTTGCTGTTCCGATGCCATGAACTGGATTCTCTCTGCTCTGTTCCTCTCAGCCTTGGGCCAGCCGAACATGCACTGAAACCTCCAGTAACTGTGAGCTAAATAAACCTTTCCTTCCTTCATTTTGAGTGTCGGGTATTTGTCTCAGCAATGAGTAAAAAGTAACTAATACAATGGATATAAAGGCAGGAATCAAAACAGCCATCTTGCAACCTTGAGGGAAACTATAAGAGAATTGTAAAAACTCCATTCTGAAATTAAAGAGCCAAGGTACACATCCAGAAACCAACCACTTTCCTCAAATTCATTTCATTAAAAAAAAAATTTAAGCCACCATTTTTAGATTGATGCTACTTTCAGCTAAGTAAAATCTTATCTGATAAAAAAAAATAGTAGGGAGAAAGGTTTAATTGGAGTTTTATCTTGAAAATCAAGTTGGAAATTATGAAAATGTGTTTATGTCTCATATTAAAAACAGCTAAGGTTATAATTAAGTTGCTATGATTCTATGCTCAGAGTCTTAAGCCCAAGAATGTATCACTGATTTATTTGGGACAGAGTAAAATTCTTTAAATAGAATTATATTCCAGCATATTGCAGAGATGCATCACCTCATATTTAACTTTTATGCAAGTTCATTAAAAAGCTTCTTCAAGTCTCTCTTTTCATGCTGGACTGTTCTCATTGGGAGGTCAGCCTTGTGGACTTTTCTATTCTCTAATTGCCTACTCTGGGGGTGGGGCTGAGCAGTGGCCAGTGGCTCTGCGTGAGGTTCAAGATATCAGCACGATTAGCATCATCTTCATGAAACCACGCCTCTCCTCCAAGATTTGCAACCATTTTTCATTGGCTTCCCTAGCACAATGGTATGCTGCCACTGGCACAAAACTGAGGGAGGGGTTTCACTGAAACAGCAATGATTTGTGATGACTGAAAAGACACAAGTGCGTGGGGGCTGATTTTTTTAAAGTGGAAAATTCACTCATGAATGATTTTATGCTTTGATGGCAGTCAGAAGTATCCAACTGGCATTTTTTTCTTATAGTACTAATTATTGAAGCCAATTTCTCCAATGTGGTAGGCAAGTGCTCTGCCACTGAGCTACACCCCATTTTTAAAATTTGTATTTTGAGACAAAGTCTTTCTAAGCTGTCTAAACTGGCTTCCAACTGGTGCTCCTCTTACTGCAGACCCCTGGACTCAGCACAGCTGGTGCTGTTCTTCGTGGAACCATAAAGGGAACAGATGGGCAGTCAGAAGAACAGTGTTTTGTTCCACTTATGTCCCTGACTTGCTGTGTAACACTAAGCAATCATTCCCCTGCCCTGAGACTATTTCCTCAACCATAAAATGAGAGTACTGTATACAACCTAAGACCTTTCAACTTCTAAAAGGGCTATAACCCTTCCATTGATTGACAGTGGGGAGGAGAGCGAGGCTGGAGTCCAAATGCTAAGAACTTCTGAAAAGCATGGGGAGAAATCTCTGGATAAGATCCTTGGCTAACTCTGACTCAGGCTACACATTTTCATTTTGAAGATGCCCTCCTCCATCTCTTAGCAGCAGAGAAACTAATTAGATTTAATAAGAGACACGGCTGCTAAATGAAAGTACATGAGAAATATCACATTGCCAAAGATTAACACATGCTTTGGTCTGTCCTCAATAATGAAACCAAGATCTGTATTTATCAGGGAATGTGTGACCTAGACAGAATGAGAGGAATGCAGAGCTCGTTCATCTCGGATGAGTGAAACTTTTACCCAAAGGAAGAGCAAGGAATACAAGGCCCATTTAGAACCAAACAGTATAAAAGCAGTAAAGGATCAGTCTGCGCCCCATCATCACTCTAACTCTCAATGTTTGTAAAGCACCCAATGTTCATATTTTTCAGTAGCCCCACTACATAGATGACATCCATCTAGCATGGTGTTAAAGCCCATTGTGACCAAGTGCCCCGCCAGGATCTCTGCCTTTGCCTCTCACTCTTTCCTGCCTCTCATTTCTTACTTGAGCCCCAAGACATTCTGGAACATTGCAAAATCAAACTCCTTAGGTCAGTGGAGGGGAAGTCTTTGCTCCACACAGTTTGAAAGCCCTTCTCTAAATGAAAGTCCTCTCTGCTTTGTCATGTTGCTCTTCCATTACTGTCTTCCCAATGTACGCCTCGGAATTCTCTTTCATATGTTCTGTACCCAGAGGCTCAAATGTATACCATTACCTCTGCATGTTTCCTCCAACCTTCTTATTTCTTCAGATGCTTGCTCTTCCTCCAGGGGCACTTTGTGAGTTACAATGCATTGGACTGCAATTAGCAAAGTGCCTACTCTGAAATGGCTTACACAATAAGGAACTTTAATTTGCTCAGTGGCTCAACAATGCATGGAAGATATTTGCACTTTTCCAATCCACCGTCTTCCTCTTGGCCTTTACTTTTTAAGCTTTCTTGCCCTTAGGGAGGCAAAATAGCTACCATAACTCCACAGATTGCAACTTGTGTAACAGCACCCAAGGTCGTTCAGAAGGACTTTACTTTCTCAATCCTCAGGTTCACAGAGGAGAGAAATCTTTGCCCCAGAAGCTCCTTCACCCAGAAAAACATCTCTCAAATTTCAATGGGGAAAAATACTTAAACTTAGGGTGGGGATCTAGCTCAGTGGCACAGTGCCTACCTGGCAAATAGAAGATTGTGAGTTCAATTCTTTATGGGTTTTTTGTTTGTTTGTTTGTTTTTCATTTAATGAGAAAAAAGATAAAATAGCAATGAAATGGATTCAAAACAGGTTGGTAGGGCAGTTACAATAATTAATACATTGCATATTGTTGTCTTCATAGCAGTTATTTAGAGGACAAGATGCAGACATCAGTTCAATTCTGGTACCAAAAAAATGTAGCTAATAAAAACTACTTAAACTTCCCAAGAACAAAAACCTGACAAGCACTGAGTCTGCTCTGTTTCTAAATGTCACCAGATCCTCCTCTAGCCTCATTTTTTTTAAATTTTAGCAGCATTTGCTAATTATTACTAAGTACCAGGTAGATTCATAATTACTCTACAATGATTTTTTTTTCTTTTAGGACTTACAATAACCCTATGAGATAAGCATTGTTATCCCATGCTAGATTTGGGAAAACAAAGGTCTGGAAAGATTAAGCAACCAGTCTAGAGCACCCAGATTTAAAAAAAAAAAAAAAAAAAAGACCCACCAGAACTCAGATCCAGAAGTATCCAATTGCATAACTTGAGCTCTCAAACAGTCTTGGCCCTTCCCACTCATTCATCTTTGACATCCTTGGTCCCTCAGTTACTTTTTCTCTTTTTCATGGTAAATTCCTCCTTGTGTAATGGATTTTGCCTCTGCTTAGCAACATTTTCAAATCTTCCTTATAATTAAAGAAAAACAAAAGCCACTTCCCTTATGGGGCTGAGGAGAAAGCTCAGTAGAATAAACGCTTGCCTGGCAAGCACAAGGTCCTGAGTTCAATTCCCAGTGCTGAAAAAACAAAAAAAACAAAAAAAAAAAAAACAAAAAACCCAACAACAACAACAAAAAAAACCCCAGCCACTTCCCATCACCTTGCTCTCTGCTCAATCCATCAAACTCCTCAAAATTGCCATGCTCTCTTCACACTCTCTGATTCCAAAGCCTCAGCACACAATCACTCTGCTTCACCTAACATCCTCCCCCAAACCCCCACCGGAGCCATGCTGCCCAAGGTTATTGGCAACCTCACAAGAACCAACACAAAGGCCTCTCCCCACACTCCCTACTAGTCTTGATTAATTGGCAGGACAGCCAGGCAACTGCCCTGGGCCCCAGTCCATATGGGACTCTAAAACATTGCTGGAAATGTAACTAGATGAAGAAAATTGTGTTTGCCAGAAGTCCTCCCAGGGATAGCACTCTGTGTGCAGCTAGAAAGCAAACTTTGATAAGTTGCCTGGAGAAGGGCTGTGAGCTCTCCCCAAGGAGCAGCCCTCAGTAACAACCAATGGTTTCCAGCTCTCTTCATAGGAAGCTTGGACTCTTAGGCTATAGGGTTTTTGTTTTGCTGGCTATGGAAACCAACTTTGGAATTAGGGCTGATTGTTGAGTCCATGTAGGTGTCTTGAATCCATACCATGACATGAAGAGACCTCTAAAATATTCCCCAAATGCCAAAAAAAAAAAAAAAAAAAAAAAACCCAGGTTGAAGAGTACAAACTCATTAGCCTTCTTTCAGACCCATATTTTCCAGTCCAGATCCATCTATTGAATATAATATGGCTCACTTACTTCCTCCCTTTTTTGATGGTTTTGTCTCTCTTCTTAGGGACGCCCTCATTTCACTGGTTCTTCATTCTTACTCTTCCCTCTCTTCATCTCCTCTGTGTCACTGGTTCATCTGCCTGTGTCCACCTCGACTGTGAGGACATTCCCTCCCAACCTCTAACTTCAGACTCTTTTCTCTGTATCTTCTCTTTCCTAATCTCAGCCATTCATTCCCAACTTCTTTAGTTATCTACTGCTGCATAACAAAGCACCTGTATTCCAAAACTTAATGATCAACACTGACAAGTCTTTGTTATATCACCGTTTCTATGGGTCAAAAATTCAGCAGTAGTTTCATCAATAGTAAGATTGTGGGTCAAGGTCCCTCATGAGGTTACAACTGGGTGTTGGCTAGATCTACAGTCCTCTTAAATTTTGACTGAAAAGGTCTCACTTCCAAGCTTACATATTGGCTCTGGGCAGATTTCATGTTATTGTTATGAATGTTTCTCCACAGACTATATGACTGCTAGCTTCTATAAAGTGCCTAATGCAAGGAGAGTCCCCAACATGGATATCACAGTCTTGTTTATAACCTTATCTCATAAGTGAATGGTCATCACTAGGTAGTAAAAGAGTTAATAGATCCAGCTCACACAAGACTATCACTATAGAGATTACTGGGGCACTCTCAGGGGATGTATAACACACCAGGATCTTCCACCAAGACCCTCTCATCTATCCACTCCAAGCTACCTGCTAAGCCATCCTACAGGAGCATGGCAGATTGCTGTCACCTCATATTCTACTAACCTCTCATCTACTTTTCCCTGTCCCCTAAAAGCAGTCCGTGTTCACCTTCCCTGTTCATCAAAAGTTGCTCTCTTCCTGAAGTTTTGCCTCATCCTTGATACTAAGTCATCCTTGAGTCCCCAACTCAACAAAAATCTTCATTGTTATCATTTGTCCAGCCCCTGATAGCAGGCCAGGCACTTTCATAGGCATTATCCTATTTATTTTTTGCAGCACTATGAGGGGACCATCATCACCTCCATTTGGCAGGTGAATGAACCATTTCCCTTTGAAAGTAAAATCTGAGCCAAGTTCTGTTCTGAACACAGAAATAATGGGGAACAAAAACAGGCAGAGTCTCTCAGGGACCTTACATCCTAGCAGAGTGATACGAGACTGCACAAATCGTCCATAGTTGAGATTATATATGGTTCACGGTTAGCAATCAAGGTTTGTGATTAAACAGATATAGATCTAAGTCCTAGTTTAATACTTTACAGATATGTGACCTGAAGCAAGTTAGCAAAGCTTTCCAGATCTTAAATATCTTCTTTATCAAGAAAATAGTACCTACTCCTCATGAAGTTATTGTGAGTAGTAAGTGAAATGATACAAATAATCCACTGGAGCAGGTTCTAGCACACTGGATTCAAACACATGGACTTCTTGATAGTGACAAATAGCAGGAAAGACAAAGATGATGGGAGTGATGATGAAGACTGTGCTATTTGCCCACTACAGTAGGAGCAGTCACTAGTATTCACAGATGGCTTCATGTTCCAGACTTTGTTCTTAGCTCTGTACAGGCCATACCTCCCAGAAACTCTGGGAAGTGGACACATCATCTTCATTTTATAGGTAATAAACTGGAGATTCAGAGATGTTGAGTAACCTGACCAAGGAGACAAAGTCAAAAAGTAGGGGAAAAAAAAGAGCTTGAACCCAGGCAGATGAACGTCAGAGTCAGAAAGTCAACTACATTTTACATTAGAGGTTACAGAGAAAACTACAAAATCTTGGAACCATAACAATGAATGTGTGTGTGTGTGTGTGTGTGTGTGTGTGTGTGTGTGTGTATGCATAGCTATGTATATTCTTCTGAGTGTTGATAAGATCACATAGATGAGGTTGTGGGACTACACATGTTGTTAGAGTGTGTATATGTATGTACGTGAAATTATGTGTTCATGTACTTTAACCTTGTGTGACTATATGCGTGGATTGGGTAAAAAAGGACGAAATTTACATTCTAGGTCACATTCTGCATTCTCTTTGGGGCATGTAGCTTTTGGTTCTGACAATTCTTGCTTGTTTGCTTTTCTTAGAAGTCCTTGCCTTCCTCTAAAGTATGATCTCCGCTTGTGGTTCAGGGAGTGATGAAGAAGTCCCCCGTGGCAAAGCAGAACCTTCCTCTTAAGGGCACATAAAAAGGATTACAAAACTCACTTAAAAACCTTTCCTACTGATAAATTACAGGGAGATTTCCTCTGTAAAGAAGACAAATGAATTACACAGTATTTCATTTCAATGTACTCTCCTTCTCCACGCTATATATTTCTACAGTAAACTGGAACAGGAAGAGCCTTATGCAGTGCAGACTCCAGAGACAACGCATCCATGCACCTCCCCAACATGCACCTGTACCCCACCCTAGTGACTTCATTACAGTGCCATGATGATTTATGACCCCTTTCCTCACTCAGGACAACTTTACTTGTTCACAGCTATGCTGCCATCCACACAGCCCTGCTTGCATCTCTGCTGCTTTCTCCCACCTTTGCCTTACCTTACACTTCTTCATCCCTTACTTCCCTTTTCAATCTCTCCCTCCCCCACTGCATCATCTCATTTTCCATCTTTGTCCATAAAATCAAGAAGCAGAAGTTCCTAAGAGGACACAATTAGGGTCAGCTTCAGCTGTGCCTTCTACTGCCTCTGTGGCTTTGGGAAGGGACTTAGGTCCCTTATTTGAAAAATGAAGCTTCTAGTGAGGAGTGAACGACATAAAGTACATAGAACTGTGACTGACACGCGGCAAGTACTAAGTCACGATATTTATGAAGTAATTACTAATACTTAATTATTAAACTCACAATGGGATCCTATTTTCCTGGTGGAAATGATTTCACCTTCTAAGAACAGTTCTCTGGTCAATGGTGACTTTGCTTTGACTTCATGCTATTGTCACAAGGCAGTGAGTTCAAATGCAAGCTCTGCAGTGCAAGTGCTCTGTGACCTTGGGGAAGACAAGGCTTTCCAGATAGCAGTTTCCTCAGCTGTTAGAGAAAACAGTAGTTCTTGTCTCTCAGTCTAGGTAAACAAGTTCTCAATCAGCAGTTACCATGGCCACTGGAATGCCTACTTCCTTTTCTAGTCCACTAAATCCCCAGTGCATTTTCACATACCCATCCCCACCCCACTCCCAGCTGTTCTTCCTCTTCTTGCTTGGCTCTGAACTCTCCTTACTTCCCGTTTGCACACAGAACTAAGAAAGTTGATGAGAGGAGTTTTTTTCAATGCTATCTCTGCAAGCTATTGCTGACTAACAAGCCACTCCAAGAACTTAGTGATCAAATGTCACTGATTCATTTCATTATTGACCAGGGTCTGGCAGAAATGACTGTTCCCTGCTCTGTGAAGCTATAGGGTGACACAAGTCATCCTGGAGGCTCACACACTGGGCAGGCTCACACTACTCAGCATAGGAATCACAGAGGCCAAATAGGAATTTGAAAGAGCCATTTATTACTGAGCTCAGGACCACCTATCAGTTCTCACACAGAAGACCAAATGGCCCCTAGCCCAGAGAGTGAGGGGCTTTTAAAACAAACAAACAAACAAAAAACACATACTGTTTGGTGAACAAATTTGTTATCTGATGCAGAATAGGACCTTCAGTGTCAGCATGACCATTACTCAACATATTTTTCTAGGATCATTATTTAGTTCCCATCTAGCCTGCATCTGTGCATGTGAAGTTTTGTACAAAGAAGTCACAAGGAGTTAAGCACATCTAGCCATTCTTACAAGATAGCTCTCAAGCCGGGCGTGGTGGCGCACGCCTGTAATCCCAGCACTCGGGAGGCTGAGGCAGGAGGATCAGTGCGAGTTCGAGACCAGCCTGGGCTACAAAAGTGAGCTTAAGGCCAGCCTCAACTGCATACTGAGACCCTGTCTCAAAAAGACAAAAAAAAAAAAAAAAAAAAAGATAGCTCTCAAGCTGACTATGTTTACAGGAATTAGATGATGGAGGGAAGGGAGACAGTTACTCATTCCTTAACAGCCTTGAGCAGAGGGTGAGAACATATTCTTTAGGTAACCAAAAGAACAGAGTTCACAGTTGTAGCACAAAATTTAATTAAACCATTACGCCTTCCAGCTTGGGCCTGTTCATCACTGCTTAGACTTCTTCAAAGCATGGTGGGTACATCCTCAAAGTAAGCAACCTAAGAGAAGAGGGAGGGGGTGCATAGTATTTTTACGACCTAGGCTAGAATGTCATAGGGCACCACTTTAATGATAGTCCCTTGCTCAAAGGAATTTTAAAAGTCCCTCCTGGTACAAGGGGAAGGAAATAGACCTGTTATGGAGGAATAACAAGGCTCTAGAAAAACATGTGGAGTTGGAGACATTATGGTCATTTTTTTGAAATCATAATTCCCCATGGCTACTTCTCTCCCATTACCTAGTTTCTGAGAAGTGTTCCATCTAAATTATCCACACAGCCTTGATCAAGTTAGAGTTACAAAACCAAGCTGGAACCTCACAGACACCACACCGACTTCATGTCCATGTTGTAGTTGGTGTGGATTCTCTACGTAACTTTGCTGATTTGCACAGCTTTGCCTCTGTTTATCCGATCAACATGTAGAGGTGGTCCAGGGAGGTTGGGTAGAGATGAGATAAAAGAATATCACAGATACCACGATCAAGTTCAACACTGCATTCACGAAGGTGAAAATGAAGACCAAGGAAAGTGAGAATAAGTTTATTCAAGCAAATGAGATGGCATCAAGATTTGTAGCCATCCCTTGGTGTCAGAGTCAATGCTCTTTGCCAGCACTACAGTACTACCTTCAGACTTAAAGAATTTTGATAATGTATTTATTCACCAGTAAGAATCAGCAAATAAACCCTTCAGGTACAATGTAGGCATCAGGTCCTGCCCCATCCATTCTGACTGGTAAATTTTAAGGAATGGAGTCCTCCATAATGCCCTTGATGTGAGCCTGCCTTTCCAAGGATGTCTAATTGCCTAAAAGTTAATCACCTGAACTAAAAACAACCAATCCACAGGCTTGGCACATCAATCTGACCTGAACCAACTACATTCATATTCTCTGTCTCTGTCTCTGTCTCTCTGTCTCTCTGTCTGTCTGTCTGTCTCTCTCTCTCTCTCTCTCTCTCTCTCTCTCAGAAATATTAGTCTCTTCTCTGTGAGAGGAAAGCTGAAAGGTCTAAAGCAGAGTAGGGTTGGCAGGGCCTCAAAAGTCTCAGGAGAACTGACATTTACATAGGCAAGTTAGACTCAGGCTGTAGGAAGCAAAGAGAAGAGAGTGGAGAGTGAAACAAGCTAACAAAGCAGGCCGGAAACAGAGACAAGGAGTAACAAAAGGAGAGAGAGGGCAGTCACTAGGGCTGCTTCAAATTCAGAGAACTTTGCATTTCTGTTCCAGAAACCTTACAGCTAAGGCTCTTTAATTTACACTGGCTGTGTCCCTGGAAACTTTGTTAGATTGTTCCCTGGCCTCCCTCACTCAGATATGTAGATTCGTGTTGTCTGCTTCACGGGTTAGGAAACCAAGGCTCAGATGTGTCACCTGACTCACCTGAGATGACAAGCACTGAGAGGTAGGGCAGAGCTTAGGGTGCAGAACATACAGGGCAGCAGAGCCCTTTCTTTCCTATCTTCTGTGAAAGATCATTTCTATCTGCCCTGCTCCACACCACAGCCTTCACCACCATCCCTCCTGCAGACTCGTTCCTTGGAGGCTGACATGAAGTTTGTTTTAACAGGAACCCTGTCCTTGACAGATGACTTTGCCTTGGGATTCTGTCTCCCTGGTAAAAGTCTTTGATTCCACTCCTTTCTCAAACTGAGCTAATTGCCAAGACTGTGGGGAAATCGCACCACCTCCTCAGTTCACCCAGCAGGACCCCAATCCTTAACAAGGCAAGTTTCTGACAAAGTGTGTTAGATGGGCTCAGACAAAACTTTCCTAGCAGGAGACTGGAGAGAAGGAGAAATTAAAGGCAGACTAGAAAAGGGAGTAAAGGAAAAGGCTCCTTTCAATTGATTTCTTTGCCAATGAGAAGTCTTTAAAAATCACTTTTTAGCTACAGCCCTCAGATGCGTGAACTGTTATGCTAAGGGAGGGAGAGAAAATCAAACTCAGAATCAGATCAAACTGTGATCTTTCATTCATTTCAAAGGCAGCCATCTTGGCGAACAGAAAATTGGAAATCCAAACAGAAGGAAAAGGAAACATGTAAGGTAGGTTTAACCCTGGGAAGAGTCAGGATGTTGACAAGTCTGATTTCAGAATCCACAGCACTTCACTTTCCACCTGCTCTCTCCTTTAATCTGAGGGAAATGTAATTTTGCTTTCCTCCCTCTCCCAGCTTCTCCTTATGCTTCTGGGCAGCCCTCTTTTGATTGTTGTATTCCACCTAGGTGGTATCCATCCCATTACTCTTCTCTGCTGCTGACAACAGACCCTCAGCAGTGGCCAAATTATAGTTAAGCAAACTGTTAATTAAATGATAATGAAATATAAGCTGTGCATATGTCCTTCTCATCAATCCAAAGATACTTGAGATTGGATAACAGGAGCTCTAAAAGAATCCAAAGTCCTGAGACACACAGAAGGCAGAGCACATTCAGTGAGGGAAGCCAGGGATTCAGTGAGGTCCTGCTAAGATCCACTTCCAAATTGAAGGGCTTATTAATGCAATTGCTAAAGCACTTTCAGGCGAGAGCCCTGTGCAGTATGACCCCTTTACTTCAGCTGAAGTGAGCTACCTTAAACAAGGTCTCTCGCAACCTATGTCCTTTTCTCAAGGTCACACCCAGTGCATGACCCATCCCCTGAGCAGACTACGTTCAATTACTATCTCAGTCCTATGGCTGAGACAATTTAAGGGACAAGTGTGAAGCATCATCCTGTCTTCAGAATCTACCATTACATTGGCCAAGTTTTCTGCTGTGATCACATTGTGGTTGGTTTTCCTTCCTTATTTATTCTTCTTCTTTTCCTTAAGTATTGATTCCGAATGTTCTCCCTTGCAAGTTTTCTACACACCAATCCCCAACTCATGGTCTGCTTCCCCAAAGGGTCCAGTCTGCAGCAGAGCAACAGAAGAACCTCCTGGAAGAGGACTGCTGCTTAACTGCAGAGGTGCCACTTCTATCTGAGTGAAAACAATATCCTCCAGAGTCCAGCAGTCCCATAGCACCGCTTCCTGACCATGCCTATGTCACTCCATTCATTCCCTCATCATAAGTGAGTCCCCCTCCCTAAGTACTCATGCCCCCAGCTCTAAGACTGCCTCTTGTAAGTACCTACTTCTTTCCATGTGGCCACTGATTGACACTCAAGAGCTTTCAGCATGCATTCCTACACTTCTGTCCTGCTTGCCAAGCTATCGCTCCACAGCCTGATGCTTCTAATCTGATCCTTTTCAAGAATGTTCATGTTCCTTGTTTGCCATTAACTATATAGCGACTATCTGAACCCCCCTCACAACCATTTCTTTATCTCTCATGTGAGACCTGATTATCTACCAATATTCATTATCTCCACTTTTCTGTTCCAGAGCATGTGGCCAACCATTCAGACACTCCCCAGCCTGTCTCACAGCCTGGAAAGGCCTTGAAGGTACCATGTGATTACATGTAAGTAGGAAAAACTGCGTGTTATGTGTCGCTTACACACTGGGCCCCTAAAACGCAAGTTGTTTTCCCTCCACATTTTTTTCCTCCTTTCTTCTGGCTAGCAAATTAGTATGGAATACCTGCTATGAATTCAAATGGAAGCCACCTTAGACCACCAAAGTCTGTCAGTTACACAAGAAATAAGCTTTATCTTGTTGAATCCACTAGGGTCTCTTGGTTATAGCATCTTTTCACGTTATCATAACTAATACAACAAAATGAATTAATAACACTTAACTCACACACAGACTTCCTAACATCTAATCATTCTCAGTGAGCTTGGCTTCACCCTATTTCTATTGCATCTCGTCTCTAGAATGAGTGGCCTAAAAAGAGATGTTCTCTAGAGACACAGATTAACAAAAGAAAAGATGCTGAGCTCAGGACCTAGACAAACCAGAGCTCCTTCTACACAGGCTCTGTAATCCACAGGGCAAGTTATTTAAGTTCTTTTGACTTTTGTTTCTTTACCTATGAGAAGGGAAGAATGAGTTGCTTCATAGGGTTGTTGTGAAAATCAAATCAGAAAATGAAATAACTTGCTTATATAAGGGCATTCTACATGATTGCTTATTTTGCATATTGTCCATCAAGGATAGCTGTAATAGCTCAGCGGTCTAAGTGGCTGCCTGCCAAGTGCAAGCTCCTGGGTATGATTCCCAGCACCACATGCCATGCTAGCCCCAGAACCCTGGGCATGCTGTGCCAGCCACCAAAAAAGTCATGGTGCATGCTTATAATCCCAGTGCTGGGAGGCTGAGACAGAGGATCACTACAATCTAAGCTACATAGCAAGACCCTGTACTAAATAAATAAATAGTTTTTTTTTTTTAAATGAATAGCCATGGTTATTAGAGAGGCTGCCTTGTCCAAGGAATAGGAAGATGTACTCTGGAATCAGAAGGTCTGGATTTGAATATAGGCTACTTCATTTGCAATGTGCAGGAACTCACGTGTAGTACTAAACTTCTCTGGGTGGTTGAATTCCATCTCTATAAAATTAGGAGTCATAATTTAGCTACATCAGAGATTATTCACAAAGATTGAGTGAATTCATCATCTTAAAGCCCTAGGAGAGTGTCTAGAAGACAGAAAGATTTCAGTAAATAAAATGTATTATGATTACCAAAAGCTTCATTCAGGGCTCACCTGCTAGAGTGCTGCTTGCAAAACTCAACGGCAACCGAAGTCTTAGCCTAAGGGTACTCCACAGCCCAATATTCTATGACAAGTTAGGTTACCAAATATAAGCCTGAAAAATTGGCTAAAAAATAAAATAAAATAAAAAAAGCACCAAGAAATTGAAAAAAAAAAAAAAAAAAGAATGAAAAGAAACAAATTTTAAGCATTAACTGCTCCTTTCAAAAGACCAGCAGAAATTGGCTGTACAATTATCAAAACTATTCTGCATGTATACATAAATATCTCTTTTCTCTTTCTTTAGATCTGGTAACCTAAGCAACTAATTTGGAGATAATATCATGTAATACAGTGGCCATTGTTGCATTCCTATTACTTTTCTTAATGGAATTTTGTATCGGTTTTAATGCTTTTTCTTTTTTACTGGTTTTTATTTTTTAAAAAGATGAAACTTTTTTAAAAAGAAAGAAAAGTTAGATTTGCTTTGTTGTTCTCCTGTTATATGCAGTTCTCATCAAATCACACCTTCACATTAAGGCACATGTTCACTAAAAACCCAAGTCTTACACCAAAATTTATTAAGAGAAAACAAGCCTGCCTCTCAGCCTATTTAATAATTCAGCAGAAATATGCCCAGTCACTTACTCAATTAAACACTTTCTAAGCAGATATATAAATAATTCAAGGCTTTTAAGGTATACTACTACTACTACTACTACTAATAATAATAATAATAATAATAATAATAACATTCTTTTCAAAGACAACAGGCTCAGACTGTAAATAAAAAGGGACTGTGGTAGTTGCTGTGAATGGCCTCAGAAACATTCATTCTTCTGGTTCACAGTAATAGAACTGAAAGGGTCAGAGAGATAGCTTAGCAACCTAAGCACCTGCCTGACAAGCGCCAAGTCTTGAGTTTGATCCCAAGTACCAAAAGAAAAAGAAAAGTATACACAAAAAATAATAGAACTGAATTTTAACTTGAAAGTGAAGTTTAAACCCCAGACAGTAAGACAATGGTCTATGCCTGTTCAATTCATCAGTTCATCATGATAATATTTTTTCCTCTACTTCTTTCTTTTATTCGTTCTTTTTTGCGTATGTGACAGTGTCTCACTCTATACTTCAAGCTAATTATTTTTTATTGTCTAATATACAATGATAGCATTCATTTAGCGAATTTGTACCTACCCATGACATATCTTGCTTCTTCTTCCCATTCCGCTCCCTCCCTTTAACTCTCCATCCTCTCTTTATTTACAAAAGCTTTGTTTCTGTTTTGTCCTCCTATTATCTTTTCTCTTTCCTTCCTTTCTTCTTCCCCCTCCCTTCTTCCCCTTGCCATTTGGACATTTTTTTCCTATTTCACCATATCTCTTACACATTTCGGTTCTATTTACCCTTTTCATTTCTCACACCAGAGAAACAACGCAATATCTGTATGTGTATCCAACTTATTTCACTTAAGAGTATGGCGCATCTCTTTACCTGAAATGCCTCAAGCTTATTCTTCTTTATGGAAGAGTGTAAAACAACTCCATTGTTTTAAAAAAATTATCATTTCATCCTCTGATGGACATTTCGGCTGTTTCTAAGGTTTATCTGTTACAAACTGAGCTGCTACAACTATGGTGTACATGTATCACACTGATATGATGCTGAGTCAAACAGAATCTTTAGTTTTAGGTTTTTGAGGTGTCACCACACTGATTTCCATAGTGGTTGCACCATTATACACCCTCATTGACAATGGCAAGGTGTTACTTTTGCTTCATGGCCCAGCCAGTATTTGTTATTGGTTGATTTCTTGATTGGCATGCTATACATCTTGAATCCCTTTCCTCTGTGGCCCCATAATCTCCTTAAACAGAAAATCTGTGACACTACTAAGTTATAGGATATTACAGTACAGGTTCTCTTATGTTCTGAGTCTTCACTGACCTTGAGAGGTTAGGGCCAAAATATTGGCTATCCTTGTAGCCCTTCGTTTTCTCTAATTTTTTGGTCTGCAAACTTGAGTTGTTAGCCTCCCAAAAGAAGCTTAGTGATATCATTACTCTGTAACAGAGGCACTTGAGCTTAACATCACTATCTTTCTGGATACCAAACCCTTCACACACAACATGGAACAGGGATTTTCCACCAGTCATTGATAATCTAAACTTTAAATCTTCAGTCCTCTCCTGCAGCTAATGAATATAAGCAATCTTCTATCGAGGGGATGGTTTTAAGAAAGCATTTGTATTTCTGAAAGGAGGAGACAGAGCACGCAGGGTGGTCCCTCTTTTCTACCCCACAGCTTTCTGCCTTAAACACACAGACTGACTGAAACCAAAGCTGCTATGGCATAAGAAAAAGAAACAGATGAAGAAAGATAAGATAGTCAAAACCTTGAGATTCATAAGCCATTCCCTGAACCAACTCTAATAATCATCTACCCCATGACTTCTGCTTATAAACTCTCTGAATTAGTCTAACCTGAAGCTCAGTGTGTCCCTGTCTCCACAGGTCCTTCCTCAGAAAAATGGAGTTACAACAAATCAGTGCAGAGAGTTAAGTCCCACGGCATGTGGGAGTATGTTTATGCATTCACCTTATGAGGGTTCCATGAGGGATGAGGTAAATAGAATACTGAAACAAGACCATCCCTGTTTCCTCATTTTACCTATGACCATCATTTAACTAAACCCAGGATTAGATGAATTCCTCCATTGTAGTGGCTTACTGATAATTCTTAGGGGCATAACTCACCTAAAAGCAGAAAATATGTGATCCTGACCCTCAAATACTACAATTTGGTCAGCCACTCCTCCTAGCCCACAGTCTTTCTTTTTCCCATCATTTCTGTTCTGGACACAGCAATTCTGTCTCAGAGGCTTCCTGTGCCTTTCCAACTCTATAATCACCCAGCAGTTGGTAAGACCTATTAATATTTCAGCTCTTTTATTTCAATTGCAGAGCCATGATACTCAATGAACACAAACCCTCTATTTGTCTACCACAAAACGCATCCAGGTGTCTCAGAATGCTCTTCTCATTACAAAATGAGATGACACTTGAAGACCTCAGAGAATGACCTGTGAGCATAAGGCACAGTCGGCCTCTCCAGGACTGCTTCCAAGATCCAGGAGTTAGTACTGCCTCCTCTTCACATCATTATCCAGAAAAACACAATTTTTAAAAGATGATATAAATGAACAACAACAAAAAAAAAAAAAAAAAAAAAAAAAAAAAAAAAAAAAAAAAAAAAAAAAAAAAAAAAAAAAAAAAAAACACTGAAGGGAGTAGAAAAGGCACATCTTCTACCTGAAATATAGCAGTTCTCAGATGATCTTGGTAAACAGTGCTTATATTTAGCAAGATTAAAGCAATGATAATAACTACTCACTAAGTACCAGATATGTGTGATACATGCAAAATATTATTTTTGTTGATTTATAGGTAGAAAATAGAAGGACAATAAGCTACTATATTCTGAACACTTCCTAAATATCAGCCTTACTGTTATGACACAGATTCAGATTTGTATAGATATATCTCTCTATACATCACTTCACCACAATCCTATAAAGTTAAATTGATGTGCTTTGCTATGCAGACCTGATATGTTCTTGAATTGGGATAAAAAAATAATTTATATATTAGAGATCCTTATATTTTGACCCCTGTCTATCATGGGAAGAAACTGAAATAAGTAGTATATAACTCCAAATGGCAAGGTCCCAATTCAATCTAGCCAATCGGACTATATCTAAGATGGCCATATAATTTCCTGTATGAACTAGCATTTGTTTAAAGATGACACAAAGTGCTATTAATGATAAAGCCAGCACAGCAAATGGCAAATGTAAATTAGGATTTCCCCAGGTACACTAAAATATATAGTCATTCTAGCTGTGTGGACTTGAGTGAGATAATGAGATAAAATAATGGACCTGAAGCCTTTCCCCTTATGCCTGAAACATCGTATGTTTCCGTGTGCTGTAGTAGCTTCTGTTATTACTCATCTCTCAGGGTCAGTGTGAGGACTGCACGAGAGGAAAAGTGCAAGGTGAGCCACAAGCATTCTTAACCTTGGCTCCTCCACTGCTGATCCTTGTCTTGTCTTCTTGGCTTTCGAGGAGGCATCGATTCTGGCAAATGACAGCTGGCTGGGGTGGGCACAACCGAGCCAGAAAGAATGAGAGATGAGGCAGAGCCCACCTGCCTCCAGCTGATAAATGGCAAGCCAGGGACGTGTACAGTCTGGCTGGCACACCCATTTGCCCCACTCCAGGAAAGAAGCCTGGATTTCTGGAGCAGCCATTGATGTCTGTCTGGGCATCTTATATACCCGCTAAACTCAGAGTGGCAATTAATAGACACTCCTTCAGAGTTCATCTTACAACTTCTCTTCACTCACAGGTATGTCACCATGTAGCAGTGTGATCTTCATTCAGGGCTGCTTTTTCTGTTTACAAGCAGCTGTCTGAAGTTACCCAGTTCTATTTTCCCTCTCCTCCAAGTCTTTAATCACTTTATCTTGCAGACAAGGAAAACATTCATCAATGACCGCTTTTCTCAAAGTATGCTTAAGTGATACCAAATCATGAGATCTTAGAAAATCTAGATAAAGGTGAATGCTTTTATAGTTCTAGTCCAGTGCCTTCAATTCACATGTCAAGTAACTGATTCAATAAAAGACTTTCCTAGTATCATATGCATATTGTCTTAGTTTTGGAAGATAGTTAAGAGAAGGACTCTGGAGCCAGACTGCCTAGATTCAGAGCTACTTCTACCACATTCAAGTTCCTTTACCTCTCTGTGCCTCAGTTTTGTGAGCTACTGACAGTGGTGCCTACCTCCTCATATGATGACAAATATTAAATGATACACCAAATATAAACATGAGCACAGTTCCTGGTACATAGAATAAATATCAAAAGGTCCTTGTGCGCTTTAATACTGATGGTGTTGGCATTTCAATTCCTCTTATGAAAGCCACCAAAAGTCTCAGATACTGTAATACAGTAATGATCCCCTAGAATCAAGTATGCCTAGGGAGAGGGGGCTCCTATACTGACTCCGGGCTTGAGCGTACAATTTGCTTTGACCAGTGAGACTTCCCCTCATTTGTTGCCCCCAGATGACCTTGTGTGGCAGTGTGAGGGAAGACAGACCACCTGGAGTAGAGTTCTATGGCATCCCATAGAACAATCAGCTTAGCAACCACCAGTCATGGGCCTGAGTTTAGCCTGAGCCAGCCACCCCAGCTGGTGCAGAGCTGCAAGTCAACCACCAACTGAAGAACAATAGCAAAATGGTTGTTATTTTAAGCCACCAAAAATAAAAAAGAAAGAAAAAAAAGAAAAACTAGTTAAAGTCCATTTCCTAGATGCATCCTTAAGCATAATTTTTTAAAAGATTTTTGGATTTTAAAATGTTTTTCTTTTATATCTTGTAGTGTTCTTGATGTAATAAATTCAATAGGCATTTCTTAAACAGTATTCACCAAAACTAGAATTTGTCTTCAGAGGTGAGATGGTTTGGGCAATTTTGACCCTTCTATCTCCCTCTCCTTTGGCATTCCATACAGCACACAAATGTACTAACGATCTAGTCAGACTTGAAAGAAGTAAGAAAAATATCTGCACGGCACTGCTTAAGCTAGCATTTCCAAAACATACTTTACCATAAAATCATTTCGAACACTCCCATTAACATTAGTGTCCCATGAGCACAGTTCAAGGAATTCTGAATTAAATAAAAGCTTTTGAAGTCTCCCACTCAGAGTCAGAAGCCAAGACATGTTAACTGACATGCTACAGCTGCCCAACCTGACAAAAATCCTCTCTGGCCAATCAACTATATTAAATATCTTGTGCCCAGTGTAAGACCCCCAGGCAGCACTGAGTCCTGACAACTCTGTATGTACAACTTTATTCTACCCTACTCCCAATCCGTTATCTATGGCTAATAAGATCAATGCTAGGCAGTTGACTGAGGATGGACCAATGAGATTCTCTCCTGAGAAGAATGCCTGGTGTAGAAAGTTGACCAAGAGCTGAAGTTAAAATTTCAAAAGTCCTAGAGATTCAGACACTATTTATTCTGCTTTTAGCTCCTATCTGAAACTCTGCCATGTATTAGAGAAAATGTTGACATCTCCAGGGCTATCTGCTATTCTTGTGTTTCCATAATGCTTAGGAGAGTCTCAGCAGTAAGTCCTAGAGGTTCTGATTGGCCTCACTCCCATGACTTCCTTATCCTGAACCAAACACAGCGGATGAGATCCTGCTTCTGATTGGTCACATGACAACTCCTGGACATGGAACTTTGACAAAATTCCATCTAAAATGTACCTCCCGGGAGGACAGGAAGAATGTCTGACCACAGAAAAAATTGAGACTCTGAGACCAGAAGGTTAGGGAATAGTGAGCAGCTTAAAAATAACAAATGCTGACCACATCCACAGCCATACTGTAACTTTTATTGGTTTTAGGAAGCTACACTTTCATCAGTCCCTTCCATTAAAGGAAAAAAAAAAAAAAAAAGTATTCATGTTATCAGTCAAAAAATAAACTTAGCTTAAATTTTAACTGTATTGGTATAAAGACAAATAGAATCTAGGATGGATTATGTGCATGTTCTTTAAATTTTCAAGATATGAAAACATTTTTGGGGGTCCCCAGAAGTGAGGTGAGTAACTAGTCACTGCAACTGTCCCAGGTGGTGAATCAGCCCTGCTCACCCTTGTTCCCGGAAGGAAATCTTGGAAGCAGAAACTCCTGTCTCATGGTCACCAAGAACTTTTCCTGTGCCAGCCTTTCACACCACCTTCAGTTTATCCTGTGAGCTTAGGAGGAGGGACAGCCAATTTTCCTCAAGAGTCAACCTACAGGAAAAAGAGAGAGAGCACCGAGTAAATTATGGGTTTAATAAGCATAATCTTAATAAGGATAATCTTCCCGCTAAAGGGTTTATCTTCCAGAGTGCCTTAATCTACTTCCAAAGTTCATACTCATTAACTTCCCAGGTCCTTAATAGTGTGACAGACTGCTTCCAAATCACTGGCTGGCCATAACCCAAGTTCTATCCATCACCATTATTTTTCAGTTTATACGAAGTCAGTAGCCTTTTATTATCTTGCTCTATAGTCTAAAGAGAGAGAAATCAAAGCGATAGTTTCTTGAAAAGAAAATGCAAAGAAAGAAAAATGAGAAAGGGCCTGATAACTTCAGAATCAGAAACACTAAGGAGGCTTCCAAGGTTCAGGGAAAACTCTTATCCCTAGTAATCTGCTCCCAACTGGTGGGCAGAGGGTCACCTGTGATCTCAAGGTGATAAACGTATTTCCATCGGTTTAACTGTTCTGTGACTCTTACAGTATTTGTACTTCAACGGTACGATTAATTATTATGCTTTATTTATTTTTAACCAACTCACTTTTTTCCACATAGCCTCATTTAGCACTATAGGATCCATGAGATCAAAAGTTTGACAATCTGGTTATGTTGCTCCCAATTATTTAATTTAAATAAAACTTATTTAAATTAAATAATAGAAAATATTTTTAGAAGCATACACTAAAATCTTTATGTATTCTACCAATCACATGCACCCTCCTGGTCAGATTCCTGCTATTAATTAGCTACATGACTCTATCCTAGTCACTTGACCTGAGTTTCCTACTCGGTAAATCTTTAGAGGGCTATGATCCTGAAATTCCAGAGACAGGGTGATGTAACTGGCTAGTTTGTTGCTGCTTTCCTAGTTTTTAATTTCCTGAGCATTAATTTCATTAATATCTTGTTTTTTCTCTTTGACACTTGTATTTTTGGGGTATAATGTGATAATTCAGTCCACATATATAATGTGTAATGACCAAATCAATGTATTGTGATTAAGATCTCCATCTCCTTATCATTTAGTTAGCACATTTCAATTTGTCTCCTTTTCATTCTTCATAGGATACACAATAACTTGATGCAAACGGTAGCCCCCTTACTGTGCTATAGAGCTCTAGAACAATTCCTCCAATCTAAGTGTACATCTGTGTCCATTACCCAACCTCACACTATCCTTACTGCCTCCTACCCTTCCTATCCCCTCACAGTCACTTTCCACTCTCTTCTCCATTAAAAAAAATTTTTTTAGGTTCCACTTATGAGTGGGAACATGCTACCTTTGTCTTTCTCTGACTGGCTTATCTCATTTAATGTTATGTTCTACAGTTCCATTCATTTTGCATATTCATTTTCAAATTAATATGCATATAAATTATGAAAATAAGTACAACTTGAACCACTCTCTCTCTCTCTTGTTCTCTGAATTGCAAATCTATTTGGGTACTTTCCAAATTTCCATCTACCTAGGCATCTTGAAACCCTAACAGTATTTGCACGTGCCATTCTCTGTAGACACAATGCTTTTCCTGCTACAGATTATGATATTCCACCAATCTCAACTCAAATGCTCCTTGCTCAGGAAGCCACCTCTCCCCGATCTTGCCACCAATCTCAACACACCCTTCCACATCTGAAGCATGTGTTATTTTTTTTTAATGTGGAGAATTGTTTCCTTAATGTCTAGCCTCCTTACCAGACTCTATGTTTCATGAGGACAGGAATATCATTAGCTTTCCTTATCAATGTGTTTCTAGAAATTTCTATAGTTCCTAGAACATAGTAGACACCCAACTTGTCGAGCAGATGAATCACTTCTAGAAAGGAATGATTTCAGAGCTTTACAGAAATTCTCATTTCTTCTGCCAGTGTGTTCTAGGGTGTCTCAAACTTTCTGCCATAAAATTGTCTTTAATCTCTAACATAAATTCTTACTCTTGGCAGAGAAAAAATTTTACAAATAGAGTTATATCTGATACTATAGTCTTTGAGAGCCAACAAAAAATTACAAACTGGTCTCTGATGCAGCCCTGGAATTTACCCACATGCCCTCACGAGTAAAAACCCAAATGTTCTTGGTATGTTTTAATTGAGAATGAAGCCTCCTGTTACCTGGTGCAATGCAATTATCTAGAAAGCTGGTCAAAAATCCTCACATGGAGGTAGTTTAAGAACAAAGAGGAAGGGAGATTATTATTTGAGCAGCAAGTAAGCAAGCAAAAATCCATCATGGTTAATTATTTGGTCTTAATTGTCAGGAAATGAAGGATGGGTGGAAGAGGGTTTAGACAGAATAATACTGAAAGTGTTCTTCTGCCCAAATGCTATAGCCAAATTTGCAAGTGAGACTTTTCATAATCCACGGGTTGTTAATTATCTAAACACGGGTCCCTTGGAACTGCCTGAGTGAAGATTAATTAGTTTTTGAAATAATAGCTAAATTGATACGGCGAAGGAGTTCAGACTCCAAAATAATGACGGAAAATTAGCCATCCTATTTCTTCATTTCTCTCTGCCGGCTCCTGGAGGACATTTATCTCTGTTGCTTTTGCAGAGAGGGCTCATTAATCAAACAGGCAGATGGGCCTTCCTAAATGTGTAACGGAAAATGAAAAACCAGCACGGCAAAGTGCGTAGGAAAAGAAAAGAGGGTGGCTTTCTGCCGAGACCTCTTTCCAAACTCAGTCACGGCCAGGTGCTTCCTCCTGTCACATACACACCCCACGCGGGAGTCTTTTCTCCTGGCTGGAAAAACGAGATTGCAGGTGGGAAGAGGGTCTCCCTGACCCACTAGCCAATCCAGCCCCTTGAGTTTAATGGGATTTAACTTGTAAGTAGGGTCTTTCGTGAAATTCTATAAATTGATTTCTTCCTGTTTATTGTCCTGTTATGACTCCCAAAAGGCAGAAAATTTTAAACCCTAAATCTAGGTTTTCAATACATGAAAAAGTATATTTAGGATGGTGTAATACAGGGGCCATGTGGAACAGGAATGTAACTCGGCAGTAGAGGACTTGCTTAGTATAAAACATTAGGCCTTGATTTTGAATCTTAGCCCTGGAGAAAAGAACACATGCAATGTGCCATTGATGGGGATGAGCAGTCTCCTGAGTTTGTATTTCCCCAAAATGAGACACTAGACCTAAATGCAGATATTATAGTTTATTTGGGAAGTGATCCCAACATAAGTAGAAACATAAAGAATGTGAACTTCAGGATCATCTCACAATTAAGAAGGGATAGGAGCCAGCTATGGTGGCACAGGCCTGTAATCCCAGCACTCGGGAGGCAGAGACAGGAGAATCATTGCAAGTTTGAGACCAGCCTGGGCTACAAAGTGAGTTCAAGGCCAGTCTGAGCTGCAGGGTGAGGCCCTGTGTCAGAAAGACAAAAAGCAGGGTGAGGGGATAGAAGCTGGTAATAAATACCCCAGCTCCCTTGTTGTTCTAGATAAGGTCATTCCGATCATCACACTGGTAACACATCCCTCATTGGCTACTTTCCTGTTGCTGTCTGTCTTAACCAACTGATATTGGAAGGCACCTCTCAGATCCCCAATTGCTGCTGGACTCAGCGACCCTATGGCCAGGAGTATTCTTAGCAGATGACCTTCAGTTCCTATTTCTCATAAGAACTGCCTTAGCCACGGACAAGTGCTTAATCCAAGTACACATTGCATTCTGGGAAAACCCACATTTAATGACCAGTTCAGATGAGGCTCATGTTTAGCAATCTCTGCCAAACTTGGGACAGTGCCAAAGATCTGTGCCTGTTCCAGAGCGAAGGAGCTTTTGCATGGCACATCACAGCATCCAGCATGGTAGAGGTTGGTGTAAGGTGGACAAAGACAAGAAATAAGATGGTGAAAGTGTGTTACTGATGGGGTGTGGAGGTACATGCCCGTTATCCCAGCACTCAGGGGAGTAAAGCCTGGAGGGTTCTAAGTTCAAGTCAAACCTGGGCAACTTGGCAAGTTAGTGACACCCTATCTCAAAATTAAAAAATTTTTAAAGGGCTTGGGGCATAGTTGAGTTCAAAAGTCCTACCTTCAATCCCAGAACCACAAACTCAAACAATCAAAATGATTATACCTGAGATAACAAAGGAATAGGAGTAAATAGCCTCTGGTTTTATCAGTTATTGATTGAGAGTTAATCTAAAGAGCATCAACTCTCTAGCCCTTCTGAGCACAAGCTGATTGGGCTCCAGTTAGCAGAGAGCAGGGTCATGGGTGCTGGCTGCCACCATGTGACAGGGGTCGTGGGTGCTGGCTATTAGGCACCTTGGGCTGAGGGTGCTCAGTGAGCACTGAGGCCATATGAACAGGACACCATGAGCAACTGCTAAAGCACCAAACTGTCACTCAAGAACAACCCTAAAAACAATTTTAAGACACGTGTGACCTCCCTGCCACCTGCTGACACTGCTATGCTGTGAACAGTGAAACTTTTAAAGTACCAAACCAGTTGTGTATGGCTTTTCCACCGCTTGAAACCCATTCTGCTTCCTTGTATGGAACCAAAGGTCAAGTTCCTCACTGTGTTTAGAAGGCTCATCGGGCCCCTACTTACTTCTGAGGCATGGTGTGTCCTCACCTACTCCCCACCTAGTTACACTACACCTGCATATGCTCCTCTCATTCACCATGCTCTTTTGTGTGGGCCTTTGCATATGCTGTTCCCTCACTTGTAATGACATTCCCCACTTTCTCTACCCTTGTACCTTCCCCAGGTCTCAGTTAAATGACTATTACTTAACCTGAACTAAGCTTTCTTTACCCTATATATAGTTGGATACAATCTTTTAGCACCTTGGACTTACCCACTGGCAATATTCGTATACTGCATTGTATTTTTTGTTGAACCATTTGTCTGGACCAATAAACTCTGAAGGGTTGGAAAGATCGGAGGGTTGGGAATTTTTTGTTTGCTTTTGGTATTAGGCATCGAACTCAGGATCTTGTGCTTGCCAGGCAGGTGCTTATGCCACTGAGTTATTTCTATAGCCAAATTCTGAGTTTTGCCTTGCTCATTCATGTGCTGCTGCTCAAATGTCTGTCACATAATAGTGACTTCTGTTGTGATTGAATACATATAGGTCAAAGTTTGGTGAGCTTTACATGATTCCCTAAACCCTTCCCAGCTTGGTCTGCTTCCTACAATCATTTTGATGAAAAATGAAAGGATGATTTTTGCTGTCCAGCTAACCCTTCTGCCAGTGGGGTCGTGTGTGTGTGTGTGTGTGTGTGTGTGTGTGTGTGTGTTAGAGAGAGAGAAAGAGAGGGAGAGAGAGAGAGAGAGAGAGAGAGAGAGAGAGAGAACATGATATTTAGAATCTGCTGAGGAAGGACACAGTGACTTAAATACAACAGAATCATAGAAGGAGAAGGTAGCTGCTCCTTAAGAAAGAAAATGGTTTGGTTATTCCACAGAAAGGTGTGTGAATTTAATGAGAACTCTGCAGGAGCTGCCTTCCGCCTGAGAAATGGAAATGATAAATCAGAAATCTGAAAACATTATCAAGCCACAAAAATCCAGTACACACACTAATTGACCTCCAGGAGTGACATTGGAGTTTTGGAATCTAAATGCATCCAGATGTCCAAGCAATCAATAATCCCCAAGGAAGCCAGTCAAATTAGCTGGGGCCTAGCAGACTGTGGCCAAAAAAGAAAGAAATTGGACAGGACCTAAAGGAAATCCATTTACAGGTTAGGATTGGAATGGAAATCAGAAAGCAAGGACCTGGTACTGGTGCTGAAATTCTCTGACAATGAATGCTTCACTTGCCAAGTTATCAACTCCATGAAGACAAGAACTCTGTCCATCCTTTTATAACCTAATATTGTATCCTCACAGCCTAATATAATGACAAGTATATCTTAAATCTTTATTAAAATTGTGTTTTAAAACTGAGTAAATAAGTACTTAAGCATGGTAGCACAACCCTGTAACCTCAGCACTCTGGGAGACTGTGTGTGAGAAGATAAGGAATAAGTATCTTTAGAGATTGCAGCGGCCAAAGTGGGCTGTGGTAGATATTGTGGAGTTCTAGCAATGATCCATTTATTGATTAAAGTTCTGGTCATATGGATATGCTCAGAGTATGAATATTCATTGAACCACATGCCCTTATGATGTGTGCTTTTTACTAGATCTAAGTTATACTTTATCTAGGAACTACTTAAACATTAACTGCTTCTTTCATCCTTTTCCTCATCCTAGTTGTTCCTTCCCTTTGAGTGGATTTTCCTCTTTCACAGTATCTATTATCTTTCAGATTTCACTTACTCTCTCAGGTTCTGCTAGTGAGACAATACAATGCTTATATATGTAGGTCTGATTTATTTCACTTCTGAGTATGGTATTTAGTTGCATACATTTACCTATAAAAGCCTCAAGTTTATTTTTTAATGTTGAGCAATACTCCATTGTCTAAAAATATCACATCTTTTTTAATCCATTCCTGTTGATAGGCATTTGTGTTGCTTCTAAGATTCAGCTCTGACAAATCACTGCTATAAACATGAGTGCACAAATATTGCTGTGGTATGATACTTTGAGTTTTTCTGGAAAAATACCCAATAGAGGAATAGCTATGTCAAATGTCACCTCTAATAATGTTTTCTTTTTTTAATCTCCACACTTATTTCCACAGTGGTCATACCAATCTACACTCCTCAAAATAGTGGAGATTGGTTCCTTTTTCTCCATAGCCCCTCCAGCACTTGTTATCGTTAACTTCTTCATAATAGCCATTGTTTGTGGGGTAAGATGGAATCTGTGTTGTTTTAAATTACATTTCTCAAATGACCAATGATGTTGAGAACTTTTCATATATTTATGTCATTAGTATTTCTTTATCTAGACGTGTATATTTTTAATACAATCCCATGCCAATGTTTTTCATTTAATAATAAATTTTATTTTTTCCAAATGTACACCTGGATGAACCTATTCATCTTCACCAGCAGCAGGGTCATCTCCACCCTTGGTGTTTCTGGTATAAATAACTTGAGCTCTGTGCTTTGAGACCAGTTTGATAGCCCTTTACTATGGGGCTTCTGAAGGGCTCCCCTGGCCAGCAACCCACGGATCTTCAGTCTTTCAGAGACCACAGCAGGCACTATAGTTGGGAACTTCCTTACAGAGTTTGTCATAAGTAGCTTTATCGAACAGAACCAGGTTGTTGAGCTTGTCCCGAACTTTGCCTTTGGACCACTTCTTTTTGGCCTTACCTCCAGATTTGTTCACTGGGTCTTTGTCTTTCTTGGCCAACTTTCTGGCACCTTCCTCCTTGTAATCTTTGGGTGGCACTGTGGAGCCTGGAGAGCAGTGGCTACCCCACATGCCCATTTTTTATTAAGTCTGAATTTTGGAGGCCTGTTTTTCCTTAATTCTTTATGTGCTGTAGATAGAAGTCCTTTGTCTACAGAACAGTCACCTAAAGTTTTTCCCCAAATTCTGAGTTTTCTTTTTACTCTGATGGTCATTGCTTTGATGTGCGTAAACTTTTTTAAAAGATGAGATCCCATTGGCTGATTCTTTGAAGTATTTCCTGTGCAATTGAATTTGTGCTCATGAACTCTCTACCTACCCCTATGTCTTCAAGATTCTACCTGCTTTCTCTTAGAGTAGTCTCAGTGTTTCTGTTTTAATATTTAAATCTTTGATCCGTTTAACTTTAGTCCATGGTGATACACATAGCTCTAATTTTAGTCTTCAGCATGTGAAAAGCCCATTTTTCCAGTACTGCGTATTAAAGAGGCTATCTTTCTTCCAGTAATCATATTTGATCCCTTTTTGTAGATAACGTGGCTGAGTGTCTTAATTGTTTCTGCATCTTCTGATCTGTTCCACTGATCCTGAGGTCTTTTTTCCCCTAGTACTATGCTGATTTTATCACAGAGCTTTGTAGTATAATTACAAGTCAGGGATTGCAATGCCTCCTGTCTTTCTTTTGTTGCCAAGGATTTCTTTTGCTATTTTAAGTCTCTTCTGATTCCAGGTGAATTTTAGGAATATTTTCTTAAACATGCTAGATCTATGAGAGATACTGACAGTGTTTTAACTGGGATTGCATGGAATCTGTATAACAATTTTAGAGTATGGTCATTTTCCCAATGTCAGTTCATCCTACTCAGAAGCAAGGAATATCTTTCCATTTTTTTGAAATTTTCTTCTGTCTCTTTTTTTCAGAGTACTCTAATCTTCACTATATAAATCTTTTACTTCCTTTGTTAGACTGATTTGTAAGTATTTTGTTTTTTGGATAATATTGTGAAAGGTATGGTTTCATGTGTGTGTGAGTTGTCTGTATACAGAAATGCTATTGATTCTTGAGTGACATTGTATTCTGCAATGCTACTGAATTTGGTTATTAAATTTCCAATTCTCTTGGTGGAATTTTTGGGGTCCTCTATATAAAATACCATGTCATCTGCAAAGGAAAAGATAATTTAAATTTTAATGTTGACTGTTGGTTTATCATAATGGCTTTTATAGGAGTAAGGTAAAGACTACTCTGGTTTTCTATAGGGTTTTGTCATGACTAAGTGTTGGAGTTTATCAAAAGTTTTTTCTGTATCTATTTAGATGAACATGCGACTTTTTTCTTTAGCTTTATTGATGTGCTGTATTACATTTACTGATTTATTTAATTTTTTTCTTTTTACTTTTTTCTCATCTCCTTTTTAATTTGTGTGTGTGTGTGTGTGTGTGTGTGTGTGTGTGTGTGTGTGTCCAGGGTCTCTATGCAACTCTGACTCATAGTGATCCTCCTTTTTTCTGCCTCCCAAGTTCTGGAGTTACAGGCACACGCCACCATTCCTGACTCCATTGCCACCCAAGATGGGGACTGGTGAGGCATGCAGTGCCAGGGATCAAACCCTGGGCCCTGAGCTTCCTTAAGCAAGCCCTTAGTCTGCTGAGGTATACCACCAGCCCTCCTTTTTAATTTCTTATAACTTTTTTTGTACAATTTTGCATGTTTATCTCTGGTACACTAAACAATTAATTTGAAGACAACATTATGCACTATAACAACCATTGTTGAATTCCTATTATTCTGTTTAGTGAAATTCTCTATTATTTCAAATTGGTTTACTAATTTTTATTCTCTTAAAGAAATAAAAATGATTTTAAATCAAGAAAGTAAAATTAGACCACAGAGGTTGCAAAACCAAATTCCTTCAGAGGTCCATGTGTGTACTGCAGTAGCTGCCTTCATGTACTAATGAGAAATGGACCCAAGGGCCACATGTGAGGGGGGAAAACGGCTTGGGCTCTGGTGAGCTAAGAGGCAAGCCCCTTGGTAACTATCCATACTCACTCATCCCTAGTCCTTCGAGGTCAGTGAGGACTCAGAACATGAGAGAACCTGTACTGTGACATCCTATAACTCAGTGGTTTCCCAAATTTTCTGTTCAAGGAGATTATGGAGCCACAGAGGAAAGGGACTGAAGATGTATAGTGTACCTAAGCAGAATCACCTAGAGAGAAAACATTCTCTCTGGCTTTCATAGAGAGCAAACTGGTCAAGCAATAGCCGTGGTGCATCCAGGTGGCTGACACTAACAACAGCTCTACAAAGCACTGTACATGGTTTCAAAGTAAATCCTGAAGGGATTGACTGACCTTGGGAGATACAAAAGTTACATGTTTTGTTATATAGGTCTTGCTTTAACTTGCCCTTAGCCACCCAGCAGAAAAGTTTAACCATGAGACATTAAATATAAAGCTAGATTAGTATGCTGACCTATAAAAGGCTTAAATCAACAGCTTCCAACATTGCCAGTTTTGCCAGTAATCCACTGCGATTACAGAACATTGGACTATGTATACAACTACTTTCTCTTAGTTCAATGAGAAATTTTTTGTAACAATAATGATGAGAAAAATTATCATGTCTGCAACCTGTGTTCTGTATAACTACTATGAGACAATAATGTGCATTGTATCAATTATTGGGAATGTACTACTAATATGTTTTGAAACTGTCACATTGCTATTTCTTATTAAAAATAATAAAAAGTAAAATAAAACAAAACATACTCGTTCATCCAAACATGACTGCTAGTCCAATTTGGTTCATGCATAGCAAATTATCAACTTTTTCAGGTTCAGGCCACACTCAGTCTCTGATCACACTTTACAGTGTGCCCTCCCGTCTTTGTTGTCCCCCTGCCTCCTTTGACTCTTTCCCCTGGCAATGCCTTCCTTGTCCTCCGAGGTCCAGCTCCAATGTCCATGCATTAAAATGTCGTGCTGATCCCTCCTGCCATGCGCACTCATAACCACTTGCTCTTTTGTGTTCCCAGCAGACAGTCATCCTGCAGAGAACAAGATTTCTATTTCATTAGTAGCTTCAGCATTTAAGAAGGTGCCTTGTGCCCAATAAATGCTCCATAGACAGGATTTGTTGAAACAAACTGACTGTAGCCTGATGACCACAGATATGCACCCTTACCTATCAGGATGAAATTATAAAGTATAAAAAACATACACAGCCAGACAGTCCCCCACAGCAAAATCCAGCAGGCTGCATGGAGTCCTTTAATTGACATTTGGGTGGTAAATTCCAATCCTTGGGGACTCCAAAAAGATAAAGACTTGGATGTTTTCTTATTCTGTTTATACCCCTATGCAATGCCCATAAACTCTTCCACTGGGTACAGAAATATTGTTCTTGATTTCCAGGGATGATATTCCATGAACCATTGTCCCACTTGGAAGTCTCTTCTGCTGGTGTCCTCCTTCTATATTTTCTCTCCCTCCATGATCCTCTGCTTATTCAAACACTGTCATTCTTCTTTGGCTTGGTCTCTAGCACACTATTTTTCAGCCATTTGGAATCTCCTTTTGTTCCAGGATTGTGTTCAATGTTGGGGAGTGGGAAGGAAGTCCATGTCCTTGGAGGAAGGAAGAGGCACTCTTCCTGGCCTCCCTCGCAATGGACTGCTAAGAAAGCTGCCAGATCCATCACACTGCCAAGATTAATTCCCTACTAGCTGATCCCTGAGGCAATATGATGCTAGAAGAATATATATTTCCTACTGTTATGTTAACCTTAATATATACAACAAGAAGAGGGGCTGGAAAGAGAAAAATATGTCCCTGAACTCCTCTATCATAATAAACATCACACTACATTTTGATTCATTATATATCATCTGCTTCCCCTAGGAGACTGTGAGCTCCCTGAGGGCACAGGCTATGTTTTACTTTTCTACGCATCTAAGTGTCCTCAGGGCACTCATAGCAGGATGGAGGCTGGTACCATATGTTGAAGTGCTCTGCTGGATAGTAGTTGAAAGAAAAGCTGCTGCTACTGGCAAAAAAAGAGCATTTCAAACCGATTTTATGTTCGCCTCCCACAGATCACATCTGTCCAAAGTTCTGTATAGTCACACTTTGCTGCACAAGACAAAAGACCCAAAGAGAGAGCCTGGGCAAGTAGAGGTGTGGGCCATTTCAAATAATGATCTGCATAGAGCTCTTTCAAGTGGAAACCCAAGGACCTTCCCAGGTGCCTGAGATTAGTGTTGAGAAGAACTCATGCAGGGTTGAACATTCGCTATGCTATAGATAGCATCTCTAGACTGTAACAGTGTCCACAGGCACCACTAGGCACCAAGACCAAACACAACCTAACATGGTGTGGAATTCCAGCATGCATTTTTAAATTAGTTTTCTCCTTAATGGAAACATAATATATGTTGATAATGAAACACTTAGAAAATATAAGGAAGCAAAAATATTTTTCAATATATACAATATTAGTACCTAGAGGTACACACTGTAACTCTTTCCAGACTTTTTTTTTTTTTTTTTTTGGCTTTTTGAGACAGGGTCTCACTGTGCAGTTCAGGCTGGCTTTGAGCTCACTTTTGTAGCCCAGGCTGGTCTCGAACTCACAACGATCCTCCTGCCTCAGCCTCCCAAGTGCTGGGATTACAGGCGTGAGCCACCACGCCCGGCCCAGACTTTAATACAGTAGTGCTAGCACTGGCCTCAGTGAATGCCTGGCTGTAGCTTCCTGTGAACTCAATTGTGATGGCATCTGTTGGATACAGACGTATCCTCAATGCCTCCCCCATGCCCACCACCATCCCACCTCACTTCTACCATGGTGGCTCTCGCCTCAACTGGAAAACCGGCTCTGATAGTTGGCCTTCACTGACAGTCCCTTTCCATTCTCTTACATTTGTAGTTTTGGCAAAAATTCAACTGGTATATCCTGCTCCTTGTGAGTACTTTCTTTTAGATTAGGAAAAGCCAATGTTATAAGTTAAATTATAGATAGACATAGATATAGATAATCATTTATTTATTTATTTATTTATTTATTTATTTATTTATTTATTTACTTGGTATAGGGTCTCACTATGCTGCTCAGACTCATAGAGATCCTCCTGTTTCAGTCTCCTCCTGGAATTACAGGCATGCACCACCACACCTAGTTTCAGGGCTCCAGGGTGGGTGCAGCATATGGTACCAGGGACTGAACCCCAGTCCTTCTCCTTTCCAGGTAGGCACTTAGGCCTCCAAGCTAATGCCCCAGCACCTATAAACTAAATTTTAGTAAGGTAGAATTTCAGTTTTATATAACTAAAATAGCAAATACACTGTTACATACTATGTACATGGGTGTTATCTATAAAATAAATTTATCATGCTAGATATATTAGTTTAATGTGTCTTTGATTATATAGTGTTATAATTTGTACAGTTGGTATGATAGGTGATGTATATACAACATAAATATAATATTTGGTATGATATATTTTATGATAGATATTTGTTACACTTATTATAGATACTGGTTATAAATGTTTATAGTGGTTCCTATGCTCCTTCTAGATCAGGAACCCTGATTCTCAAGCCAAGCCATGTATCTCTGACTCAGCCAGCTCACAAATGCCTCTGACTCATACATTCCAGGAAAAGTAGAAAATCAACTTCTCCCAGCACATGCACATAAGCATCTCTGCATTTTATCAGATCAAGATGCTAGTAATTATAAAACACATCATTTTGCAAAATTTTACTGAAGTATGGCATACACAGAGAGAAATATATAAAACCTCAGGGTAAGGTTCAGCGAGTAATTGCAAAACCAACATCTGTGTAACCAGCAGCCAGGTCTCATCATATGCAGGATGACACCAGACAATGGGGAAGTACCAACTGCCTTGACTTCTAACAGTAAACCTTGGTTTTTACTGGGTATTTGAATTGAATGTAAGTACCATCAGACAAGCAATACTCTTTTGCTTGTGACTTCTATCATTCACCATTTTTTTTGTAAGAGTCATTCTTGACTCTCCACTATCTTAAGTAGTCCTGGGGAAGAAAATACACTACCAATTAAGCAATCACATTAGGTTTTCTCATCACTTATCATTTTAGTCTTATATCTGAGGAGCTCTTTTATACCCATTTGTTCAGATTTCTATCGCATTATTCTTATGCACTCTTACAAAGGGAAACATAAGTGAAAGAGATTGCAGGGTAGTTCTAAAACTCCTCGCATTCAGAATCCAATTCTTTTAAATCACTTTTGACTCACATTCAAGGATGTCTGTGTTTTGTTTTTCAATAGTGTCATCTGTCATACCATTGTACTGGCAACACAGATTTTTATTTCAGGAGTATCACACCGTTGTCTGGAGCTTCTCCCCAAGCTGTGGACCCTGTCTGAAATTTTTGATTCTGGCAGTTTCTCAACCTTACTAGAATTGTCAATGGAAACTTTTCAGGTAACAGCCAGAATTCATAATCTTTCCTCAAATGGTTCTTAAAAGTTTGTTGACTAAACCATTATGGATCCAAGTTGTCTATTGAGTTTGCCTGGAATAAAAGGTAAATTTGCACACATTTGGACAATGGGAATGATGTAAAAGCAACTATCTAGCTGGCAGAGATTGTAAAAGGCTACTGATTTCAAAATACAACCTCATTATGAAATGAGAAAATATTTTAGTGTACATTTTAGAATCAATAAAGTACAGTGATATTTTATGCATTTAGGTTTACTTTAGTAGACAGTAAGAAATGGTCATCTCTTAGGACTTTACCTCTTATGACAAAGACAGGGAAAAAGCACCATCAGAGGTGAATGATTCAACAAATATGGCCAAATAAAATCCATAGGACACCAGTGACATTTGAATTTCAGATAAACAGGAAATGATGATGAGAAATACTTATGATGAAAATGATTTCTTCATCCTGAATTCGTATTTAACTCAGAAATTTATATTTTATGCAGCAAGCCTACTTTAACCCCTGTACCAAACCTGGATTTATTTCCCCCTCAATTCTGCCACAGAAGCTTAATCCACATGCATTACACTTCCCAGAATCCTTTGCTAACTTGCTCTGGCTGAGTCAGGCCAATGGGAAGCCCTGTGTGTGGCAATAAAAAAGAAGTCAAGGTATTTCTATCTATCCTTTATCTCAAGCATCATCTTCAGGAGCAGCCTCTGGAACTCCAGCCCCCACTAGCAATCTCTTTCCAGCTCCACTTTCTGAAAGATGGCTACAACCTTGGACCCAGATTGTATTACCTTCTCTCTCTGCTCCTCTGGACTAGGAGTTTCCTGGTGTTGCCAATCTCTGAGTTGTTTCACTTATGTCAGTTTGGCCTTTTCATTCTTTGCTCCTCTGTGTAATTCATCCCTCAATTAATTTCCTTATGTATCAAAATCCCAGGGGTTTTCTATTTCCCCAGTGTGATCATACATCTTATAGCTCTGACTCGTTGTACAGCCTCCTAGACTAGTTGTTAGAGATAACTTTCTCCATGACTATAAACCAAGGATGAGGCCCTCAATACCATGCATATCTTCAAGACTTTTCTCTCATGTTGTAGGAGTTTATTTCACCTGATCTGATGTTTAGGGGAATGGTCTGACTATTATTTTTTGAGTTATAATATACGGCTAATATTTATTGAGTAATTACTGCATGTGCTTCCTCTCATTTACTTCCCAGTGTAAACTTATGGGCATGGTACTATCCTCCTCTTTTGGCAAATGAGGATTTTGAGATTCAGAGACCCAGTGCTGAACTTAAGAAACCTTGGCATGTCTGATTCTGTGCTCTGAATCACTCTCCTCTACTGCCTGAGAATCTAGTCTGTCTTCCTCTCATGCCATGGCTGTACCATGCCTTCACAGCCAATGTTCAGAAAATGTGGATATCTTTAGAAGCTAGGATACAAGGGTCTTTGAGTTTTTCAGCTAGCATTCTGCACCTTGAGGCCTCTTGTAGTAAGTTTCATGGACACATGTGTGTGTGTGTGTGTGTGTGTGTGTGTGTGTGTGTGTGTGTGTGTAGGGTGTGGGCAGTGATGGTAACAGAGGACACAACCTTGAAATTTGCAATGAAGTCACTCTGTGTCAGCTGTAATCGTGGTGAGAAGCCAGCCAGCCAGGCAACTCTGCAGGGGACACAGGCAGACATGAAAGGCACACGAGCTGAGTTGAAAAAGGTGACATTAATCAGGCACACAGACCACTGGCACCAAGACAGAATCTGCTTAACAAACTATGAAATGTCACCTAAGCAGTACTATGAGAAGATGTCCTGATGTATGTTATCTTAAAAGATCCATTTAATAACAAAAATAAATAACAAGATGGGATAACACACATCCCTCCATCTCACTTCTGGGTCTCTTGGGAAATTGTACCTAATAGACCCCTGCCTTGTTCTGATTTTCAAAATCAGAAGCACAGAGAGACATCCTACAGAAGTACAAATCCCACGAAACAGTTCAAATGCTGAAGACTGGCCCTGTTAACCCTCAGCTGCCAGCCTCCTGCATAGCCAGCTGCTCAGCACCTGTACACTGTTACTGGCTGTTAACCATATATGGGAAGCAGGGAACCAATGAGCAGAAAGCTGGGTAGCAATAAGATACATTTGGTTTGGCCACATCCCCAGTCTGGAGAGTCAGAACAGAAAAGAGAAGGTATATTCTGGTCAGGCTGGAAAGCAGCGGGTGTTTGTGTTGGGCAGTTCTATTCTAGGGACTCCTACATCAAATATCCAACATTCACAGGTCATGACTCATGTCCCAGAAAGGCCCATCACTAGAATGCTACTGATTCTTTCAATACCTGAGAAGAGCTTACTGAACCCCCACTATATCCTAAGCATTTTGCTAGGGATGACATCTAATCTCCATCACTAGGGAAAATGTTACTTCTCTGCCACTCCTTCAAGATCTCATGTTCTGGTCATTTATTTTCTCCTGTTCAAGAAATCCTACTTGAGTAATTACTATAGACCTGGCACCACAACTGGATATATAGCAGTGAAGAATACAGAGAGATCAGTGGCACATGTTTGGAAAAGTCCAACATTTGGGGGCCAAAGATGGATTTTGAGCAGGTTCGCTAAGCTATCATCTCATCAATCTCTTCACTGTTAGAAATGAGGATGATACTCCTCATTCTACAAAGATACTATGAGTCCCAGACATAAAGAATATGAAAGTACTTTCGAAACTCTATAGTGCTTATTGGTAGGGTTTTGGTTCCTCTTCTCGAAGAGTTACTTGGGAAATGTTTAATGTAAAGACTATTTATAGCTGAATGGGATTAGTTGATAAAATTAGAAAGGTATTCGTAGTTAACCACCATGAACACCACAAGGAGTAAGAAAGAAGAGTGGAAAGACCAGGTCCTGGCAAGAGCTATGACCTGGTAGAAGGAGGACTTCCAATAGCTGTAGACATGAGCAGAGGAACAGGGCTTCAGCAAACCCCAGAACCAGCAGTATTTTTAAAAGGAAGTTTTTTAGGGCAGACCAAATAGCTCAATGGACTAAAATGCCTGCTCAGGCAGAGCACAGGGGCCGAGGGTTCAATCCCTGGCATGCCATAGTGGCCCCACCCCTGAGGCATGCTGTGACAGCAATTGAGACTGGGTGTGGTGGCACACACCTATAATTCCAGCTCTTGGGAGGCTGAACACAGGAGAATCACCATGAGTCCAATCTACATAGAGAGACTCTGTAGACCCTGCACGCACACACACACACACACACACACACACACACACACACACACACACACACATATATATGGTTTTGTCAACAAGTCAGGACATAATGGCCATTGAGAAGATAAAGTATTACTCAGAGGTGCTGAATAGGCTAGGAAAGCCCATGCAGTGCAGGGCCACCTGGAGTGCAGGGCCACCTGGAGAGCACCAATGCCAGTCAGGAGCTAGAACAGGTGAGAAGAAAGCATGGTGATAGACTTGACTGTGGGAGGAAGGGGTGATATGATGCCCCTGAGCTAGCTGGCCTGGCAGTGCTCCCCCTACTGGGACAGACAGTACTGAAGGAGCCCTGCAAGATTTATAAGTGGAGGATCTGCATCCTCATCAATTCATGAGTTCAATCAGCATTTATTGACTCTTTACTGTGTGTGAGGCCAGGTGCTAGGCAGGGCATACAAATGAGACCAAACCGACATAATTCCTGCTTCTGTGGAGTCAATCTAGAAAGAGGAAAACCTATTAAAATGATTATTATTTAAATAACTATTTAGTTGTAACTATGGTGAACTGAAAAGAAGGCAGAGCACATTTTCATCTCTGTTTGAGGTTGCTTTGTTTAGTTTGAGGATATAGATTTATAGAAGGCATCCCTATTATAACTTACATAATAAAAGCAGCAACAGATTTCTTTAAGAAGTGATTGGGAAAGTCATACCTACCACTTACCAAGCACCTATAATATTCCCATCACTGTACAATACCAGACATATTAAATATGTTTTATTTAAACTTGCAAAACAAGCCTACGGGGAAAATATCATTTCATTTTTCTAAAGGAAAAACACTAATGCTAAAGAAAATTAAGAAACATGCCCAAGATCCAGGAATCAAGTAAATGCCAGAGTCAGCCTTTCAGCCCCCATCAGGCACAGTCTGCAGCCCATGGCCTTTCCACTTCATACTGTCTTTTCTCAGTGAGAACTCTGACCTCCCCCAAATACAAACTCCTTCCTAGACTTCCGGCCATGATAGCAAATAACCCTAAAAGATACAGTAGCCCAAACACAACAAAATTTATTTGTTCATTCATATGGCCAATGCTCCTGAGTGGCAGGCATCCCTCTGCAAACAGTAACTCGATGACCCAGAAAGCTGGCTTTTCACCATCTTCTAAAACAAGAGGAATTCCCGGATTGGCAACGAGGGACTAGGACAAGAGAAATCGTGGGTAGGTGCTAGTTGGTGGGAAGGGAAAGATGCTTATTTCCATTTTATTGGCTAGAACTCAGTCACATGGCGACACCAATTGCAAGGAATGCTGGGAAATGTAGTCTGTGAGTCAGCCTAGGAAGAAAAAAGCAGACTTCACAATCACATGCTCCTGCCATGCCACTTCCTGACAATTTATTGTATAGGCTGTGTCTTTCCAGTGCTTGCAAACATTCCCTCAAGCTTACTTTCCCTCTGGACTGTGTTCCAGAAGCTTTTATTCCTGGGTCTTACAGCTTTATATTTACACTGATAGCTATTTAAAGTCTGTATCCTTATTTGACACTATTATCATCTTGCATGATTTGTAGAGGTTAGAGTCTTGGGGAGAGGCATGCTTTCTTTTCCATGGATTAAAAATGAATACAGTGCCCTAAGTAGTACTGCCAAGGACTATGAAATGATATAAAGAGTGAAAGAACTTTCAAAAGCAAAATACTATTCATGGAGTCATTCAGAACTAGGTTTACCAAAGATATGAAAAGACCATTAGCCAACTTCAAATGAATGACATCTGAGACTTTTCAGAGGTTACCTCTTGTCAAGTTTCCATTTATGACACATTGAAAATTTCAGAGTACATCAATAAATCACGATTTGCCATTTCCCAGCAATACCTCCACTGTTGTGAAATTCCAAGTAGCTAATGCCCAGGACAGTATCTTTTAGAAAACTTTACTCAACATGTCTCAGTTCGTTTTATGTTACCCTTTAGGCAAAGAAAGAACTCTTGTCCTTCTCACTGTATGTATGGAATTGTATTGAAGTGTTTTCAGTTTCTTTGGTTGTTTGTTTGGTTCTCAGCTTTCCCGTGGAGAATAAATTAAACACAGCCTTAAGTGTCTCTCCCATGAAGAGAGATTACATACACTGTTGTTTCATGAGCCATTCCTCCTATGGATGCTGTTATGGTTTATGTCTAGTTGTTCCCCCAAAGCCTCATGTAGTCATTGGGCGGGAACTTCTAGAGTTTGAGACCTGATCCATGATCCCTGGGATTATGGATTTTAGTACTGATGGGATTATCGGTCTGAGTAAGGTTGAGACTATGGGTGTGACCTAGGGCGGATATCCTAAGGCAGAGAGCCTGATAGGAATATAAAGAGAGACAGAGAGACAGACTAAAGCTGTTGCTGCTGCTCTGCTGCCCTGATTGATTGGCCCCCTCTGCCACCATTTTGCTGCTGTTCTGCCGCAATGAACTGGATGCTCTCCGCCCTGCTCCACTCAGCCTTGGGCCAGCCGAATATGGACTGAAACCTCCACAAACTATTAGCTAAATAAACCTTTCCTTCCTTCATTTTGAGTGTTGGGTATTTGTCCCAGCAACGAGTGAAAAGTAACTAAGACAGATGTTAATAAATATTTTGAAAGAAAATAGCGGTAAGAAAGGAATTCAGGGTGAACGATAAAGTGAGGTACACTGAGTAAATGAGGGTGAGGAGCTTTCTTTACTGCAGGACTCTTAAGGACCTCTCATTACATTAATTTTCTAGTGAATAAAGACTAACTCTGGAGACACAAACATCTACTATTTTTTCAAATAGACAATAAATGCCAACTGGAAGTGAGCATGCTTTGCATTTACCTACGTACCTTTCCTCTGACTTTGAAAACAAAGATCTCCACTAAGCTCAAAGTAGTTCTAAATGGAAGGTTAGATCCATTCCCCGCTCATCCTATTGTAAGTCAGAAAATTAGAGGGAAAAACTCTTCATTTAAGTTAACAGAGAACACATTTAAGTTAAAAAAATCTAAATTAAAATTCTTGTTTCTGTGCTCATTTGCTGCGCTACCTCAGGCAAGCTAACTAAACTCTGAGTATCATAAATCGACATTCCATTTTCTCACACATGAAATGGGGCTAATGATAGTATCAGCCCTGTCAGTATATTGGAGAATAAAATCAGACAAATTCTAGAAGATACTTCTGAGGCTTCCTGTACATAATGGTCTCTTGCCCTCCAAAAATACTAGCCACAGTTATTGATATTGTCATACATTGGGTTTCAAGGATTTATAGAATATAGGAACCTTTCAACAGAATATCAGTTCACATCTCAAGGACACTGCAGCAACAAGCTTGGGAAATGCTAAGCCACAGAGCAACCTACAAGGCCACAAGAGGTGTACCAGAAATCCCACTTCATCAAGTATTCTCTCCTCCCATCCCTCAAAATCCAAAATGATACCTCAGTAAGTGGTGCCAACCACAGATCCTGGGTCGGTCACCATCTGCACATTCTTGACGATACTCTGCTCACTGAATCTCCATCCCAGCCATGGATTTTGGAATTTGGGGCTGACCTTTCTTTGTTCAAAACGAGGCTTCACCATTTGAACACTATGGGAGGCTCTCGAATCCAAAAGGCAACCATCACATCTACCACATGAGGTCTACCCTTTCCTGTCTCCTCCTGATCGGTATTCTGTAACCGTTGGTACAGAACCCTCTTCTTTGAATCCACTCCAGTTTGCCTATTCCTACTTTATAAGAGATGGTCTGCCATGAAACACAGCTAGAGTCATTCCAGGTCATATGTATATCAACAGTAAAAAGTGAACAGTTGCCGTTCTTTTTAGCACATGCAATAGGCAGGACATTATAGAAGCTGTATAATGTGTGATGGGAAACCACAGTGAATGTTTAAGTTTTTTAAAAATGTACTACAGTAAAATACATATTACCTTAATTCTTCTCTAAATGCTCTAACTTTAAATATACAGGCCAGTGAGATGGTTCAGCAGTCTAGGCAAGCTTAGGTAACCACAGGAACTGCAGTTCAATCCCTGGAACCATATGCTGTGCCAGCCCACCCCCAGGGCAGGCTGAACCAGCCATAATATAAAAATAATAATAATAAAATTTAAAATAAATAAATAAAAATTAAACACACTTTATTGCTTCATTCTTGCCACTTTCTGAAGCAGTTCTGGAAGTCCCTTCTCATGAGTGTCTTTAGGTGCATTGTAGTGGTTGCCTCACTGTCTTCAAATGACTAAAAATGTTTACTTTGCATGGTTATATTGACACTGGGGAAGAGCCGTAAGTCACAGGTGACAGACCCAGAGAATTCAGTAGGTGAGGGCACACCATAATGTCTTTACAAGCCTGCCTTGCCAGCAGCGCGTATCATATTGTTGGTCACACCTCATAAAGACACCAAAGGGAACTGACTTCCAAAGTGATTTTGGAAAGTGGCAACAGTAGGGCCAGCCAGACAGCTCAGTGGACTAAAACCCCTGCTTAGGCAGACACAGGGACTGGGTTCGATCCCTGGCATACCGTGCCAGCCCCACCCCCAGGGCACACTGAGACAGCCAATGAGAGTAGACATGGTGGTGTGCACCTGTAATCCCAGCACTTGGGAGGCTGCAACAGCAGGATCACTATGATTCCAATCTGTGTAGTGAGACCCTGTAGACCAGTGGTTCTCAACCTTTCTAATGCCATGACCCCACAATACAGTTCCTCATGTTGCGGTGACCCCAAACCAAAAAATAATTTTAGTGGCTACTTCAAAAGTGTAATTTTGCTACAGTTATGATTCAGAATGGCTTTAGGGGACCCCTGTGTTTTGGTCGTTTGACCCCCGCCGGGGTCGAGACCCACAGGTTGAAAACTGCTGCTGTAGACCCTGTACTAAGTACATAAAAAACAATGTGGCAAGAGTGATAAGTGGGTTTGAAGTGGGGTAGACTGCTTTAAAGGGCATTCATGGTAATATACCTTTTAATAATAATTTTCAAGACTTAAGTATTCATCATACTTTTCTATCTCATTTCACACTAAATACCTCATCTAAAGCACCTCATTTAACCCCTACGAGAACTCTATTGAGTAGATTTTGATATGCGCACGTTATTTTTTTTTTTTTCACTTTTTTAGGGAAGGGTCTATAGAGTATTCAGGGTCTCACTACTAGATCGGACTTGTAGTGATCCACCCCTTTACAGTCTCCCAAGAGCTGGGATTACAGGCGCGCGCCATTACACCCAATCTCAATTGCTATCTCAGTGTACCCCAGGGGGTAGGCCTAGGGATCAAACCTCCAGCCCTTGTGTCTGCTTGCAGAAGCTTTAGTCTGCTGAACTATTTGGCCGGCCCCTCCAAAATTTTAAGAGGTACAAACTGTTTACGGTCTCCTAGTTAATAAAATGGTCTGCACCTAGCCTATATCTCCTGAATTTGATTCATCTACTTCACATTACCTCAACTTGTTCTCTCTTCTGCCTGCTCTCTGCAGAGGGATCCAGAAAAAAAAAAAATAGGATGGTTTAGACAAAGGGGAATGCCACTTTAACACATCAATTTTCTGAAAAATAGTTTTCAGGCCATGGATGTGCAGAAAATTGGCCTACTTCCAACCTCAGTACTACTGGATGGTAGGTTATTTAAGAAAGCAAAAGGGAAGACTCACAAAGCATAACCCATTCATCCCTTAAAATGTTTCCATTTAACCTAAAACAAAGCAATGTCATTTGTTTGCCAGGTTTTTGATGTAGGAAGAAGGCCTTGTATGGGAGCACAGGAGCCATAATGGAATTCTTTTGTCTTCCTTGCACAAATCAGAACTCTATTTTACTACATATGATATATAATTCCAACATCTGTATAGTGGAGCACTTTAAAAATAGATGCAAAGTAATGTGAGTGTAGCTGTCTTCCAAAATTAGGATTCTTTCCTGTCAGTTTCTCAGGGTTCGTCCCCTCATTTGACAACACTCCTTTGCCACCCATGTTTCTCAAGTCTGTTCAAAGCACTGGACTCAGAGTTCATGGAAGCTACTGTCTTTGAACTCCTCTTTCACCTCTGGTCTGTAGTATTTAATTAGATTATGTGCTCAGAAAAAATGTAAGAGCCGCTCTCCCTCCAGGCTCCCTCTCATTTTTCTGTAGATCTTTGCCAAAATGTTGTCTCCTCAGTTAGTTTAACTCTGATGAGTCTACTAAACACTATATCACTGTCTTTCTGAATATCAAATGTCTGAGACTTAACATAGAATCTGTATTTTCCATCAATCATTGATATTCTAATAAGTCCCTATAGAATGTGATTTTTAAAAAGTTACACATTTTTATACAGAAATTTAGAAATCTAAGTATATAAAAAATTGTAGCAGGTCAATCCTATAGCATTTTTCCTTGTCTCTTATTCACTTTTATTATCCTTCTTTGTTTTCTTCTAAAACAACCATTTACTTGAGAGAGAGTATAGCAATAATTGAAATTACATTAGAAGCAGCACACATCTAAAAGACCAAAATGACAGTCATTCCAAGCATAATTTTAGCATAACACATTGCAATCCTCTGTGAAAAACTGGAGGTTCTTAGGACCATTGTCTAATTCTTTCTGTGTATATAAGTGCATGGTTTTGCCCCTGCCATATTTTCCTAACTTTCCTGCTTGTGGTCTCTTCATTGTTTAATCCCAATAGTGATTAGAAAAATTATCGTGTCTGCCTCCTGTACTCTGAATAACTATTACAAAAACAAGGCTGTACTACTAACGTGTTTTGAAACTGTCTCATTGTTATTTCTTATGAAAAGTAATTTTAAAAATTATAGGGGCTGGGAAGATAGCTCAGTAGAATAAGTGCTTGCCTGGCAAGCACAAGGACCAGAGTTCAATCCCCAGTTCTAAAAAAAAAAAATTATAGTACTCCCATCCCTCTTATCTGCCCACTTTCCTTTGCATCATATCTAATCTTCTGACACACTGAACATTACTTGCTTCTGCTTGTTGCTGTCTTGTCCGTCAACACTTAAATGCACTAAAATGCCTCCTTAGGCCAAGCACAGTGGCCGCCATTTAATCCTCAGCTTGCCATGCAGTCTCCACCCCAGAGTAATGAGACAGAGACTGAGACTAGGCATGGTGGCGTGTACCTATAATCCCAGCACTTGGGAGGCTGAAAACAGGAGAATCACTACAAGTCCGATCTGCATAGTGAGATCTTGTAGACCCTGGAAATTCTGTACTAAATACGTTAAAAAAAAAAAAAAAAAAAAAAACATTTAAATGCAGTGGTGCCACCAATTTTCACCTGTTGTGTGTGCTGGTATTTCCCTAATGTCTGGCATGTTTTTCAGTCCTCAATAAGTGTATATAAAATAGGTAGATATATATCAAATACTCTACATTTGTGACTACAGCCCAAAGGTAATATGAATAAGATCTTAAAACATCTCTACCCTTGAAAAAGAGCCACCTAATCTTGAGATCAGGTACCTGCTTCACAGGCTTACCAAGAGAAGTACAACCAGATGGCACTGGCCCCAACTCTCACCCACAACCTCTAGCTTCAAAGCTATCAAAGTAGACAGCCATGAGATCAGTAGAATTTTGTTGTTACAGACGATTGCCAGCTTCTCTACAGATGAGTTGCTGTGGAATCATCTATCTACCCCAAAGCCAAGTAAGAAGAGAATTTTATTTTTTATTTTATTTTCTACAATTTTTCTATGCTATTCCTAGATAGTGGTTTCTTTATATCTGTCCTGCTTGGAGTTTGTAGGACATCTTAAATCTTTGCTTGATACCTTTCATGTTTTGGAAAACTTTAATCCATTATCTCTATAAAATCCTCCTCCCAAATTCTTTGGTTTTTCTCCTTCGGGGTTCCAGTTAGGTCTCCAAAAATGTACTGTGTTTCTCCTTCTCCTTCTCCTTTTTCTTCTCCTTCTTATCCTCCTCCTCTTCTGAATTTATCAATCTCTGACCTCTCCTTTCTGAACTCAAATGTTCTTCTGATTTATCTTCCTATTCATTGTGTCTCTCTTCAGACTACCTCTAATCTACTCTGGCCCATCTGCTGAGTTCCTAATTTAAGTCCCTTTGCCTTCACTTCTGGAATTGCCAAATGCATCATTTTCTTTGTAATCTTCTACCATAATTCTTAACTTTGGCTGTTATTTCTTTAAACTTGGCAAGCAGAGACACTTTAAAGTCTTCTCAGATGATGCCAACGTTTGGAGGCCCTGCCAGCCTCTTTCACTGGTCTGTGGTTTCTTCTGATTGTTGTCCCTTTTGTCTTATTTCCTTGTGTGCCTCATGATCATTTTACTGCATGCTAGACACTGCATTTCCAACTTGTTTGCAGAAACATCTTAAGATCCATAGTTATATTAACTTCTGGCACGGATGCTTTACATTTGCTTCACTCAAGTCCCTATAGGAGAGAGCAATCTGGGGTCACCTTGATCCAAATGCAGGAACTGAGACACACTGCCAACAAGTAATGGTCTCTCCAGGGTCAGTCTTCTTTAATTCCACCCTTCCTTCTAAAATTCTGCCTTTAAGAGTCCCAAACAAAAATTACACAAAGCTCACAAGACCTCCTTTCTTTGATAGGCCTTGAGTTCCAAACCATGTGCCCCTGGCACTGTGTTTTCAAATTACTATCTGGCCTCTTCGCCTCTCATTATAGCCACAATTGTCAGAACGCTGATCTTAGCATTGCAGGCCTCCAGCATCCACAGATTCTGGGGAATTCTACTACTTGTTAGCTTGCTGATGCTCTAAAGCAGTGGTTCTCAACGTTTCTAATGCCGTGACCCTGCAATACAGTTCCTCATGTTGTGGTGACCCCAAACCAAAAAATAATTTTGGTGGCTACTTCAAAACTGTAATTCTTTCTTACTCTTAAAAAAAAATGTAATTCCAAATAAATAACATTTACAATGGCTTTAGGTGATCCCTGTGTTTTGGTCGTTCGACCCCCACTGGGGTCATGACCCACAGGTAGAGAACTGCTGCTTTAAAGGGTGTGTGTGCACATGTGTACATACAGACGAGTAGTCCATTCAGTGTGTCTAGTAGCAAAGCTGGTCCCCATTACCTTCTCTGCTACTATCAGAAGCCTCTTCATTGTCTATGCCAGGGTCTGAATTAGGCTGGGAGGAGTGAAGTGGGTGCACAGGGCACAAAACTAAAGGAAGTGTTCATGCCCAGGTCCATGAAAATGTGGACCAGGTGCTCCAGCATGAGTTCATCCTTACATTCAGAGGTTCCCTACCTGCCTGTCCCCCTTGACTCACATTTAGCCCCATGTATGTTTGCAGAGACCTCCACACCTTGGAGGCATAGCTAACAGGGCATGCAACTAGGAAAATACAAAATAGAGACTTCACTTATTCACTGCTTACTTCTAAATTGTCTGGTTTCTCTTTTCAAATGAGACGTTACTGCTGGTTGCGTGCTCAGTGCCCAACATGGTGCAGCTCACCCAATCCTCACAGCAGCCCTGCAAGGTAGATATCCTCTTTAGCTCCACGGTGCATATGAGGGAATAAAAGCCCAGGAAGATTTAGCAAAATTTGATCACATTCCCAAAACCAACAGTGGATGGAGCTAGATTTTGATATTGGGCAGCTGAGCTCCTAGGCCTCCCTGTCCAGCTGCACACAGCTGTCCCCCCATCATGCGGGCCACGGAAAATGCTGGCATACATTTGCCATGGGAAGAGAGGCTATTAGGCAAAATTTAAGTTCTTGAGATTTAACATTATTATTTGAATTTTAAAATGATAAGCCGGGCGTGGTGGTGCACGCCTGTAATCCCAGCACTTGGGAGGCTGAGGCAGGAGGATCGGTGCGAGTTCGAGACCAGCCTGTGCTACAAAAGTGAGCTCAAGGCTAGCCTGAACTGCACAGCGAGACCCTGTCTCAAAAAGACAAAAAAAAAATAATAATAATAATAAATAAAATGATATTAATAGCTGTATGTCCTATAGGTTGAGCATCCCTAATCCAAAATTCTGAAATCTGAAATGTTCTGTAATCAGAAACTTTTAGATCGTCAACATACCACAAGTAGGAAAATCCCACATCATGAAATGTTGTTTGAAGCATAAAATTATTAGAATATGTTGTATGAAATGTCTTTCACATAATGCCCAAAGCAGATACAGAAATAAATAGATTCAGTGTACAGATTTGGGTCCTCTCCCCAAGGTATCATATCCCGTGATGTATATAAAAATATTCCAAAATCTGAAGGAAAAAAAAAAAATCCCAACTCTGTAATGCTTCTGGTCCTCCTGAGCATTCCAGATAGGGTATACTCAACTTCTATATCAAAACTAACTGGGCAAAGGTATTTTTGTGACGCCTGCATGGGGCACCACCATGCATGGCTGAAGCCTCTTCTAGCCCATCCTGTGTGGAGAAAGTTGGGGCCCCTGGGCCCCTGCGGCGCTCCCTCTCTGGCCTTCTCATGCTTCTCAGCACAGAGGGAAAATGACCTGGGGCCTGTTCTCAGATGCATCAAGGGCCCAGACCACAGCCCAGCTACACCGATCTACCTGTTGTTACCATGTCAACTGGGGCCTTTGTCCACAACACGGTCCGTGACTCCCATTACTCACTCTGTCCTTTCCTGTCCAGTTGTGCCAATAGTATGATTTATCAGCAGGAGCTTGGGCCAGGCTGCCAGCCTCTGGGCAGAGGAAGGAGACTTGGGAACTATCTTACTAAATAAAGTGCTGACCTTCAACGCACACACTTCGCAATCTCAAGTACCTGAGCCAAGAGCTATGGCTGATGTGCTCATTTGTTCACTCAACATTTGCTGCGAATCACGAGCTGGGTCAGGGGCCTGGGAGACACAGCACTGAAGCAATGTATAGGTTAGCTCCCTTGTTGTGGGCATGCAGTACCTGACACCACAGCCTCAAGGAGGAGAGGTTTAATTTACCTGCAGTTTCAGGGGATTCCAGCCACACTTGGAGGACTCCAAGCTAGGCATATCATGGCAGAAGGCAGAACAAAGCAGCTTAGTTTAGGGTGGCCAGGAAGCAAAGCAGTGCCAGAGAGAAAGGGGCCAGAGACAGTATGGTTCCCAAGGCCACAGCTCCATGTCCCACCCTGATGCACCTGGAGTGTGCTTTCATAATTCCCTGGGAAGTTCCTAAGCCAACCAAGTTGACCTTTAAGTTGTGGAGCTATCACAAGCAGAGACAAGGCCTTCGCCCTCCTACAGTTCCCACCTCTGCAGGGAAGGAAGGCATGGCCTAGGTCACATACAGGCACTTTCACACAAGGATGGGGTCTTATCAAGGCAAGGGGCAGAAATCCTCCCCTATAGAGGCAGCCTCTCTGAGGGAGGTTTTCTTTTGCAATGGCAGAAGAGATATAACGCCAACAAGATGGAAAACGAAGAGTGCCAGGCAGATGACACAAATCCAGCAAGGCCCCGAGGTGGGGAGCAACTTGGATTTCATGAGGATCTGAGGAAGGAAGTTCTTAAGGGAAGAAGGAAGAGGGGAGGAGGCTGGAGAGGTGAGCAGGGACCATGCCCGCAGAGTGCAGGCAGCCGATGTGAAGAACGCAGTGCTCACCCAGAGGGGCTGGAGAAAATCATCGGAGGGCCGCAGACAGAGGCAGATCAGGACCCCACTTGCATTTTAGAAAGGCTATGTGTGAAAATAGATTAGGAGGAGACCTACGTGGAAGGAGAAAGGCCACTCAGCACCCTCACACAGTGCCTGTTGGGTTATCTGGCAGGAAAGACCACTGTCCCCCAGACCCATCACATACCTATGTTTTTTGTAAAATATCACAAGGATTCCTTCGAGTGTCACAGCAGTGTCCAATTGCTGTACACCTTTCTAAACACTTCCTCCCGATTGCTCATTGAGATCCTGGATAGGTTTGCCAACTGTCACTGGTCTATAGATGATTTGAGTTTGAGTAGCACTAGTCTGGCATATTCATGGTCTCCAGGGAGACACAAGCATTCCAAAGAAAATTCTTTTTCTCAGCACCCGTTCAGAGACACTTAGGAGACATGTTTGCAGCCCCGGCAGATAAAGCCAAAGGTGACTACTCACATGCTAGGCATGTCTGTTTTCTTCCATCCTCTCATCCCCTCCTGTCTGCCCTCCCCTAGGAGTTCGTGTTCACCAAGCCCGGTGTCCTGGCCAGGGAACAGCTGGAACGTAGCTCCCTCCAGCGTAGACCTTGTGTGACCCTTCTGATCCTTGCGCAGGTGTTCTGTCCCTCCGTGGTTTGTGTCCCCTCATCCTAGGACAGCTTGCCCCCGTCCACTCCTCTCTCTGTCTTTGCCTCAGCCTGGATCTTTACCCACCCTCGCTGAGGCCATCCTTCTACCCGGCACCTCACAACCATCTTGGACCTTTGGCTCTCTGTCTCTCTTGCTTGCAATGAAAGCAAGGCTGCAAATCATCTGAGTATCAGAGAAGACTGACAAGACACAGCGTTTTTTACTCTTGATACCGTGTTTATGGTACCAGCGCTGGCATTCAGTGTGTGCAGGTAGAGCAGATATTCTACACTTAATACTCTCTTTCTAGCTTTCCTTCCTTTCTCCCCATTTCTCTTTCCTCTTCTATTCTCTCCTATTCCTTCTCTGACTCTACCTCATTTTTGTCTCTGTCTTTATCTCTGCCTCTCTCCTTCCCTCCTTCTCTATCTCTCTGCCTCTCTGTCTCTATTTCTGTCTCTCCCCTCTCCCTTTCCCTCTTCTCCCCCCCCCCCAGCTTTCCCCTTATGGACCTCTAGTGCATTGCAGAAGGAGAGGAACTGAATCCAGCTGATGTGGATTTCCTGAACCCTGTCTCACAGCTGGATCAACATTTTAGATTAAAAACCTGATAAACTGCCACTTTTATTTTGAGCTGCACTTCTACAGCCCATTTCCTAGAGGAAGTGCTTATATGTGAGTTCTACGCCCCAATATTTATAACTCCTCTTCTTCTAATTTCTCCTCTGCTCTTTTGAATTACACATGATCACGTGATTTGCTGTGGCCAGTAAGATGGGACCAAAAGAATGCTTCTGGGTGGAAGCATTTCAGATGCTACATTTGATCTTAGCCAAAAGACCAGGAATGGTTAGGGTAAGAGCATTTCAGAAGTATTGACCATTTCCTCTCTCTCTCTCTCTCTCTCTCTCTCTCTCTCTCTCTCTCTCTCTCTCTCTTTCTCTCTCTCTGTCTCTCTGTCTATTCATCTATCCAGCTTATCTATCTATCTCTGTCTCTATCGCTACCTCTATCTCTGTCTTTCTTCCTTTTGTTCACCTGCAACAGTTGTAGACGCATCCATTCATAGTGAGAAACCATAAGATCAAAGAAGCCTAGAATGCTGGGCTATCACAGAAGACAGCTGCTCTAGACCATCGCTGAGATGGGCGGCCAAGATTTGCCTTGAAAACAGCCATGGTTACCGCAGCATACCATTGCCCTATCCTAACTAATATACATTTCTGGGCAGAATAGAGAATGGTGAAAAGTAAACAAGCAAAAATTTATACATAGCCACTAGCTAATTTCTCAGCAGGCTGCCTATCCAGGGAGTTTCATCATCATTCTCCCGGGGCTACAGACAATGGTGACCCGGTTGGTGCCAAATAGCAGCAGCAAAGATGACCAAAGAAGACATACTGGATGCACAGTGAAAAGACGCAAGTGTTGGTGATGGCGCTGAAGGAGGGGACAAGCAGAGAGATATATCAGGTTATGCCCGGGTTTCTGGCTTTAGGAACTATGAAATTAGTGCAGCCATTAAAGAAGATGCAGAGCACTGAAGAATAAACTAAAGACATCTCCCAGAGCAGTGATGCTGAGCCTTTCAGAAGTTTCAAAGCTATAAAGAACTGTGACACTTGTGCCATAGGTTCGCCACCCATGTTGGACCTAAGAGTTCTGAATACAGCAGAGCACCGCTGTTGGGCCAAGTGGCCTTCAGTGTGGGTGTTGTCTCAATTTCATTCTGCGAGTTGGATGATGTGCCTTCTCAGTGACGTGCCAGGTGCTCACTGGACCAAGCAACGGGCCTCTGCTGTAATCACTCCCATTTATAATCATCAAGAAAACACTGAACTACAAGGCAAGATGCTGTACTGCAGGAATCACTTGTGTTTGAGCACCTGACAGAGCTGCCAGGGCTGAGGGTTTGATGGATGGAGAAGGCTGAAGAGAATGTCTGATTTAATTGTTCATGGTATCAAATAATTACCTGGTGTTCATTCATCAACACAGAAGGATGAAAAGGAGAGCGCCCTGAATTGGAGAGATGGAGACTTGGATCCTGGTCCCAAAGCCATCAGTCAGGATCCTAGGCAAGTTGCCTGCCTCTTCTGGGTTTTCCTAGCCCTACATCCTCATATAATAATGCAGTGCAGGGGTTTCTAATCTAGACCTTAAGCTTTTTTTGGAGATCCATGACTAGGCCTTAAGGATGCCCAGAAATTATGCTTAGATCACTGAATGTGCAGGTGCCGATACATTAAAGCAGAGACTGTAGCTTTCACCAAGTCCTCAAAGAATACTGTGAGTCAGAAGACATTAAAAACCACTGGATACACCATGGGGTTGGAAGAAATGCTGCAAAAGAAGAGAGTCAGGTCATGGAGAACCTTATGAAGCATGCTAGAGCTTGTCTTCTACCCCAAAGGAACCCTGGAATACCCCTTCCATTTCCCTTTTCCAGTTGCCAAAATACTCAGGGAGGGGGCAGCTACAGGGATGGGTTAGAGGAGCGTGGGCAGAGGTGTTTGAGCAGACAGATGGCAGCCAGTGGTACCTCAGTTTCCCTACTTGTCAAAGAGAAATAATGACAGCACCTACCTCCCGGGCTGACTTAACCCGAGTGGAAGTGTAAAAGGGCTTGTGGTGCCAACTGGCACCTAGTGAGCACTAAATAAATAGCATTTGTTTTTGCTATTGTTGCTCATGAAAAATGGTTTCCTCTCAGTCATATAAAACTGTACACTTTTAGAAGAAAAACAGAAAAAAAAAGAAGTAAGAAAATGAGCTGTTACATATCTACCTATTAATGATACCAGGCAAGAGAAGAACAAATCAATTTTTATGAAACATTAATATAAATATTTTATCATATTAGAACTAGCTTGTGCTATAATATATCCTTTTCTCAACTGTGGGGCATTTCTTTTGCTTTCTAAATTAATTTTGTCATGTTTTGCTCGCAAGACAAGAAGGAATGGAAGAGAGAGGACCCCAACAAATGAGTGAATGGAGGGACCGAGAGAGAGAAGGGAGGGAAGGCAGGAAGGAGGGAGGAGCTCTGCAGGAGGGCTCTGCTCCCCGCCTAGCAGCTGAAGCATGAGTCCTCCAGGCTGGCATGTGCTCTGGGATTCTCAGTGCTTGCAGCTCCTACGGCTGCTTGCACACTGCTGTGCTGGTGCCAACCTTACAGCGCCAGAGCAGGTGTCCTCAGCTCTGCTTTGCACAGACCAAGGCCAAGGCTAAAGACATCAGGTAGCTTTCCTGTAGCAACCTGACCAAGCTAAGCACCTCAAATCCCCTGTCCAGGGTCGCTGTGCCCTCCTTCCACTGCTTCTCTTATTTATTTGTTTGTTTGTTTGTTTGTTTGTTTGTTTATTCAACAAGAAGGGCTCCATCTTGCTCCCTGCCTGCCTTCATGGTAGGTGCCGCAGACCCAGAAATGAATAAGCTATTGTGGCTGCTTGTATGGTGGGGGGTTAGGGTCTAGTCCTCAGAGGGCTTTTTCCTGAAGTGACCTTCTGAGACATAGGGAACTCCAGAGTCATGGTGTCCAGTGGTCCTGGAATTGGTCCTGTCTAAGTCCATTTTCTGGTGCTATCAATGAAAGGAAGGAAGGAAGGAAGGAAGGAAGGAAGGAAGGAAGGAAGGAAGGAAGGGAGGGAGGGAGGGAGGAATATTTGAGGCTGGGAGAACACTGAAAAAAAAACTTCAATTTCAAATAGAAATTTATTCATTGAGTTCATGCACCTGGAGGCTGGAAGTTGGAAAGCCCAAAATTATATGGTGTAGGTGGGCCAGGGAGATGGCTCTGTGGCACAAGTGCCCGCCTGGCAAGTATACGGTCGTGAGTTTGAACTATGGTTCTGCAAAAAGAAAAAAAGAGAAAAGAAAAATTCCATGGTGCAGGCATTCTAGAGGGCTTTCCTGCCACACTATGAGATGGCATAGTGCAGCCCATGGTAAGACAAGTGCTGGCAAGTGGGGGTCTCTCCTCCTCTTCTTATAAAGGCACTCACGCCATCATGAGATCCACCCTCATGACTTCATGCACCTCAGATCACTTCCCTAGAGCCCCACCTCCAAAGCATCAACACGTGAATGTGGGGATTGTGCTTCCACATATGGGCTCGTGGAGACCACTTTCAAACCAGAGCAAGCCCAAACTTGCACACACTGCTGTGTGATCTTGGGAAACCAGAGAACCTCGCTGTGAGCTAATTCCACACATAGGTTTCAAATGATGGTGGTAATACTGGCCTCTACTTCACAGAGCTGTTGTGAATCTTACAAACACTTCCTGCAAAACACTTAGCTTGTTCCTCCAGAAACTCCTTCAGAGAAGCAAATCTGATAGATTTCCTACTTGAAAAGTCTAAATACCTTGAAAGAAATTCAGACAACCAGCAGAGAGTTGAGGGTTGAGTTAGTGGAAAGTACACAGAGCATGAAGCCAAGGGTAAAAGAAAGCGACTATTAACTTCAAAAAGAACAAAGAGTTTTGCCAGGAGGAGGGGAAGTCAGCCAAGTGGGCTGCAGTGTCCTCAGTGAGCACCCACTGCAGCAGGCCCAAGGGGATCCCTGAATACTCATCTGGGGCAGGGGGCAGGAGGGTGGTGGACAAGAACCATGGGAGAAGCAGGCTACCTGGAAGACAGCAGGTAAATCAAAGAGCCCGCAAACAAGGCCAATGTGGCTGTTCCTTGGATAAGGACAGGGGACAAGAAGCTGGGACACTATGTTTGTGTATTAGCAGCAACTGACCCCTACCCATCAAAAGTCTGTAGCATCTCCCCGTCTCCAGCTACAACCACCAAAAATGCCCCCTACAATCACCCTGTCCAGGCTCTGCTGAGAACCACTGATCTAAATTAAGTGCAGGCATAACTTTAACTGACCTATATTACCAGCCTTTTTAATTTAATTTAATTTTATTTTATTTTTTAATTTTCAGACAATGTCTCACTAAATTGCCCAGGCTGACCTCAAACAATTTGTGATCTTCCTGCCTCCACTTCCCAAGTTTCCGATATTACACTTTATCTTAGAAATACCCATACAACATACATAGTAAAGTGTTGGTATACAGTTAGTGCTTGGCAAATGGCAGTAAGGATTATCATTTTGCCATCCTTGCTGGGGCTATCCTCTCAGTGCGTTGACAGATATTATCACCACTGGGATACGGCATGCCCCAGTGATCTCCTATGCCTTAATATCTGAGGACAATACCACCAGTGTTACTAATATTAACAGTGATAACTATAACAGCACACCATCTGCACCTGACCCAGTGGTGCTTCACATGGGAGAGTAAGTCATTAACATCTAGCAGTAGCTTGCTACCTGGCTCTTCTACATGGTCAGTATTAATTTTATTGTTATAACAACTCTGAGAAGGAGTATATGGTATGTGTCCAGATGTTCCCCCAAAGCCTCATGCAGTCATGGGATGGGCTTCTAGAGTTTATGACTGATTCATGGCCCAGAGCTGGGATTATGGGTGTGACCACCCTGGGACAGTAGCCTGGTACATTGTAAGGGAGGGAAATCCTCTTTCTGTTCCTGTTGCAAAGTGGTTATATCTGAGTCTGTGTTAGACTCCTGATCTCTGGGTTATTCTTCCTGTCTCTATTCAAAGCTGTTCTCTGTCTATGCTGTACAAGCCTCAATCAATTAGTTGACCTCTCTGAGCTTCATGCTTCCCCAGTGAAAACTGAGCTCAAGAATCATCCAGGGACATCTCACATATGGTATTTTGAGGTCAAATAAGACAACATCCTTTAATGGGGTGCTTTGTACTTCAAAACCCCAGCGTGTTAGGAATGCTTGTGCTGTGGTAGAAGGGCCTTGTTTTGCTTTTCCTCTTGAATAGGTAGGTGGGATTCTGGGCCCCTGGGGAACCCAAGTGCATGAGGGGCTGGGAGGCCAAGGGGGACATCTGTGGGAAAAGATAAGGTAATCTCCCAATGACTGGAAGCTTATTAAGGAGGGAGGGCTAGAAAGATGCTATCTCCATGCTGAAATACCAGCCTGTTTATCTCTGGCGGGGCTCAGGCTGGGTAGGAGCTGCAAAGGTAACAACACAATAAATTACAGCACTTCTGCTCTCCAAGGGTGCTGGAAGTTTCCATCAGAGGAGCTTCCATCCAGGAGGCTAAGCACCATGTGAGGTGTGGACATCCATGCCCACTGGGAAATTAGATCCATTGCAAATCTGAATTTTGGAGTAGAATCTGCACCCCTTAGGAAAATGGCCAGACTCATCATTTCCCAGAACCTCCAGTTCGGGAAAATCACCCCACATGGTAGATTCATGGCCATCTTGTAAGAGCTGAGTCAGCGTGGCGCTGGGTGCAGATGATCCACTCGAGGAAGATGGCCAGCAACATGAAGACGACCACTGGTGGGGAAGGTGGTGGGCTGTTGCTTCTCCTGGACGAGCTTGTCACACTGGCTTTCCTGCTATTAACATAGCTGTCCTCATTATTGGAGGGGCTTGGGGCCTCACTGTCACTGAGAATGGCCACAGTTCTTTTCAGGGGAGCTCTGGTCCTTGCTTTGACTGTCACTTCTTGGCTCCAGTGGAGATCCCTCAGCCTGCCGCCCAGGTCCTTCATCCCACTGGCCCAGACTTTCTAGCTTCCACTACTGACCTTTGGGCCTTCCCAGTATAGATCTTTGATTGAAACTTGCATGCAACATTGTCCTGGGCTCTAGGTCTTCAGCTGGACTCATACAGGACACTGTCCTGGGATCCAGGACCTCAGCCAGATTCTTCAGGTTTCTAGTGCATATACAGATCTCCCACACTCTTGCATTTGACTGTTTGGGTAACTAAATCTGTATTAAATCTTTTCCCTTGTGAGCCCTGACCTCTACACACCACTTCTCAGGACCACCTATCTCCCCACTCAATGAAAAGATGCTGGCCTCACCGGGCCTGCTTCCTCTTGGGGCTGAGGAGCAGTTTGCCAAGTGGCAACATGTATTTTTGCCTGATCCTGATGGCAGAGGAGAAGTCCACATGACTCCTGAATGGACATTTTTCCTGCCTTAATTTTATGTGCATCAAAGTTTGATAGATACAGTGGCTGCATCGCCCTGATGACTTCTACTTTCATCTATTCAATTTTACCTTCCACCTCTTATCACCCCCAACACCGTATAAATGTCTTACATCATTCATGTGTGTATCCCCTACTGTAGGCTCAGTGATTTTTCTCTTTTTAGTGCTTTGATATGTTCTCTGTGCCTGAAACGGAGTCTGGTATGTATAGCAGGTACATACTATAAGTGCCTACCTGGCAAGCACAGGGACCTGAGTTCAATACCCAGTACCACAAAAACAAATAAATAAATAAAATTTTAAGCCATAAGGGCTGGGCAGACAGTTCAGTGGTCTAAAGCACCTGCTTAGGTAGAGCCCAGTGGCCAGGATTCGATCCCTGGCTTACCATGCAGGTCCCACCCCCCACGGGGGAGGCGCACTGAGACAGCCATTGAGCCCGGGCATGGTGCCACACACCTGTCATCCCAGTGCTTGGGAGACTAAAAACAGAAAAATCACTATGAGTCTGATCTACACAGTGAGACCTTGTAGACCCCATGCTAAAATTAAAAAAAAAAAAAAAAAGAATATTAAACAGTGAGTTTGTGGTAACACTGCCAAGGGGCAGGCCAAGATTTTTGTTTTTAGTGAGCAGATCAGCACAAGTAGCACACAACATCCCATAAGTGAGGGACCAGGCAGAAGGCATGGGAAGGCCAATACCACTGTGTGGCACCACCCAACTGTCAGGAGTTACTGGAAACAGGGCTGGCAGAGTACAATGGAACCAAGAAATGACGGCAAGGAGATCTCAGACCGCAGATCGCTCACCTGTCACAGGAATTGCATTGGCCCTGCCCATCTCAGGCTTTCTAAGAGAACCAAGGGAAACAATCAGACAGAAATAGCTTATATCACGCTGGCAAGATAGCTCAGTGGTCTAAGCACCTGCTTAGCAAGCTTAGGCAACTACAGGGACCATGGTTCAATCCCCAGCACCACATGCTACACCAGTCCCATCCCCAGGGCAGGCTGGGCCAGCCATAACAAATAAATAAAATTTTAAAAATTTTTTGAAGTTTTAAAAAAATTATCGGGGCCCGGTGGGATGGCTCAGTGGTCTAAAGCGCCTGCTTGGGAAAGCTTGGGCAGCTTCAGGGACCGCGGTTCGATCCCCGGCACCACATGCTGTGCCAGCCCTGCCCTCAGGGCGGGCTGAGCCGGCCATAAAAATGAGTGAATAAACAAACAAAGGTTCTGAAACAAGAAAAAAATAAATAAAATAAAAAATCCTTTAAAAAAAGTTTTAAAAAATTAAAAAGAAAGAAACATCTTATAAATCTTATGGAGCTGCTGATACGGTAGTGGAATCCTGCTGTCATATAAGCTTTCAACACACCACCTCCCATCAGAGCAAGGCCCTCCATTCATTCTCAGATTAGATGACTCCTGCAGGGATTTATGTGGGTTCCAAGATCGGCCAGGCCTAGGTTCAAATCCAGATACTGCTCCATGTCTCTGAACACTATTTTCACTCAACTTTTGTCCCTTTAGGTCTGTAAAATGACAATACAGCTGCCCAGTAAAAAACAAAACAAAACAAAAAAGTTATCCTGCAAATAGCAAGAGTCACTCCTAGGTGTCTCAAGAATCCATTGCCTCCAATGTACAGATGGGAGAACTGAGGCATGGTGCATGGGATGACTGTAGTGATACAGCCAGCAAAAGGGGAAGACTTGCCTCAGGCTCAGCAGGCTGACAACTGAGTTCCAAGGTTATCCAGGCTAGACTAGTTAGACCATCTCCTTTCCTCAAGCAGAATCTGGGTATCTGCAAGTAATGCCTTCACTCGTTGACTCAACAAACACTCCCAAGCTTGACGGCATCCCAGGCACAGAGCTAGCCACTGACACACGTGAGAATAAATAGAACGAAGTCTCTGTTTCCACGGAATGAAGAGGCAAGAGCAGCAGAGGATGAAAGGGCTGACAGATGATAATGGGGATATTTTTGATGGGCCAGTGAGGGACTATCATGCTACAGCTGAGACATGGAGGATCAAAAGGTTCTTGTGTGCGCCGGGCGTGGTGGCACACGCCTGTAATCCCAGCACTTGGGAGGCTTAGGCAGGAGGATCAATGCGAGTTCGAGACCAGCCTGGGCTACAAAAGTGAGCTCAAGGCCAGCCTCAACTGCATAGCGAGACCCTGTCTCCAAAAGACAAAAAAAAAAAAAAAAAGGTTCTTGTGTGGCCGCAAATGCAGAGAAAGGAATGTCAAGAAATAACTGGGATAAGTGGAAGGAGGTACATCATCAACAGACAGCAAGAATGCTGGGGTAACTGAAGTTTAGTGCAAGAGAAAGTGGATTTTCAAAATTACAATAATGGCAGGCAGGGGCCAGATCTCGTGAGATTTGTGTAGGCCATAGGAAGCCTTTGGAGGCCGAAGCAATTCAGTTACTCACTGTCATTTAAATCATGCAGTTAGTTATACACAGAGCAGATTAAAAGAGGGAAAGAATAAAAGCTGGAACACTTCTGAAGAGGCTGCTGAGGTTATCCAGGCAAGAAATGCTGGTAAAAATAAAGAATTATATTCGCAAAAAGACATATACAAAAGTGTCTAGAAGAACATTTTTCATAAAAGCTACAAACTGGGAACAAACTATGCATTTATCAACTGTAGGAAGTATAAACAAATAGTAATACATGAACATGACATAGAATATAACACAGCAATGAAAAAGGAGGTGCTATCAGCACGAACACAGAGAATCTGACAGAATGTGGAGTAGCCAGGCACAGAACAATGCCTCCCATCTGGTTCCACTGACAGGAAATTCTAAGCAGTTAGAATTAACCTGTGCTGGGGAAGACTGGGGTGTGACTGGGAAGAGATACGAGAGCCAGTGGGGGTCGGAGAAAAGCTCTGATCTCTTGGGTGAGTCTACGAATGTCCAGGTAAAATTCCTGAAGCCGTGTGCTTAAATTCTCTGTGCTCTATGTCATGTGCTACACCTCAATTTGAAAAGCAGAAAAATATTCAAAAAAGAAAAATGTGTTGACACAATGGATCAGGCTGGCAGCAGTGGAAAGAAAAAGGGAGTGGACTTGACGGGTCTGTGCTGGCTCCTCCCTGAGCAGCTTGGAAAATAAATTGGCCTCCTGGGGCTGGGACTGCTGTTCAGTCACTACCAGCACCTGGCGTGCCCTCTCCCGCTTTCTCCTCCCTCCCTCAGCCCTGCAGCACTCACAGCACCAGGAGACTTCCCAGGAGCGGCGGTGCCTCATCACAATGGGAGGATCTGAGCATGCCAGGGGGCCCGGGGCTTCCTGCTGTACTACACGGTGCAGCCTGCTGTGTTTCCAGTTCCACGCAACTATGGCGGGCTGGAGCCCGGCTGCTCCAGGAAGGGCCTCATGGGCAGTGGAAGGCGGGGCTGTTCTTGAGAGCCTATGCCTGGCCTTGATGCCTCTCTTTAGAAAGCAAAACCAAACATTCTTCCCACCTCAGCAACATTCATTCCTCATCCATCTATTCATTCATTTTAGGAAATTGCAAGAAGAAAAAAATTATATCTCCATAGAAGCATCAGGGAATGAAGTCCCCCTCAATGATAGATCCTGATTATCTACCAGTATCATTGGACAGCCCTCAAATGTATCCTTTTGCTGAGTTCCATGAGCAAACAGTCACTAAAGCTCCTATTGGTGGGCAGGGACAGTACTTTGTTGACGTCACTTTTCAGTGTGTCTCCTCTCCATCCTAGGACCAATGCCACTATCATCCCCATTGTGTGTATGCAGAACACGGAGCTGTCCCTCGGTCAGGACACAAACCTTTCTTAAAAGTACCTGTGTATGACAACCAGGCCAGCCCTTACTGACACACACAGCCACTCGAGGGCCCCCTTTGATTATGGCGCCATCTTCCTCTAGAATCTATGCTATCCTGCCCCCATCTCCTGTCCCCAAGACTTGCCCTTTGTTACACAGATGTGCTAAAGAAAGCCCAGGACAGTAGACAGCTGGTCATCGCCATGAATGCTCCCCTAGGGGCCTAATGAGTAACCTCACGGAAAGGTTGTGTCATTTACTCTCCCACTAGCCCTTCAGAAACCATCTCAAGCCTACTTTTTCAAATCCCACCTGGAGATGAGTCTCTAGCGTCCCTCTCTGTTCTCTCTTTGAACACACATGGGACCTCAGGTCTCCCTCTACCATGCAGCCCTCAAAGACCCAGGGCAGTGACAGCCAATGTTTTAGAGACCACGTGCCCAAAGAGCTGGTGACCTTAGTGGGTGCCCTACTGCCCCGCCCCTTCCATGAGCATGACGCGTAAGTGCATGCTCCGATGCTGGGGTGAGGCTGGAGCAACTGGCTCACATGGCAACAGAGAGGGCTACAGGACACATGCCATAGTTTTGCCACCACAAACCTCGGGGGTAGATTTAGATACTCAAATTGCAAAAAGGCCGTGTCCTTAGGGGACAGGACATTCTCCCCTCTCGCCTTGTCCTCTGTCTGGCTCACTCTCAGCCATTCTCACTCCTACTTATTCTCATCCCCTCAACTTAGATATCACCTGACCCCTACCTCCCAGAAGTCCCCTCTGCACCCTGAAACAGACTTTGATGGCTTCCATGGCCCTCCTGCCCCATGGCACCATCCTCTCCCACTATAATATTAACTACATTCCATCATACCATATGACCCCAGAACCAAACCACTCTCATTCGTGTGTGTTACCTTAGGAAATACCCTGACAAAATGTCTGATTATTTTCAGCCCCTAAATAAAAAAAAGAAGTTTGAAATTATACTTGCCAAGTTCTGTTTTCCTATAAGATACCTTCCATACCATTAAGAACCTTAGAGATCCAAGAATTCTTCAAGAGTTCTTACTATTTGAACTGGGTACAGATATGATGTGCTGTCATACAATTCAAACATTTAAAGAACACAGTTCAGTGGGTTTAGTAGTCACAAACTGGGCAACCCTCATCACAGCCAATTTTAGAACATTTTCGTCAACTCTAAAAGAAACCCCATACTCCCTCACTCTCTCCCGCTTCCCCTCTACCCTCCAGCATGAATCCACTTCCCACCCATAGATTTCCCTTCACCAGATTTTCACAGGAATGGAATCACATAATGTACAGACCTACATGGCTGACAGCTTTCCCAGTTCATCCAGACTAAAGCATATATCGTTGGCACTTTATTTTCTTTTATGACTACATAATATCCTACTGTATGGATAGAACACATTTTCTTTATCTATTTATTAGTCAGTGGACATTCAGGCCATTTCCACATGCTGGCTAATGTGAGTAATGCCGCTATAAACAGTTGCTTCATGTTTACCTACAGTTCCACGTTGCTGGTTCTCCTGGGCATGCATCTAGGAATCCCAGTGCTTTCTTATCACTTAGAATTTTCCTTTCTCCTTATTCAAAAAGCACTTCCAGATTTATTTAGATATCAGTTCTTGTCACACATCACTCTGAACATACTTTTTCACAAAGAAGAAACAGAAGAAAAATATATTGGCTGGGATACTCCAAAAGTGTCTGTAATACAAATTCCAGAAAGATGCCCTATATAATTATTTTCAACCCCTAAATAAAAAAGTTTTAAGTTATATTTGCCAAGTTCTATGTTTTCCTACAAGATATCGTCTTCTACGCTATTAAGAAGAACATTGGAGGTACAAGAATTCTCAGCGATGGCCCTGCTTTTAATTCCTGGCAAGGCTAGCCTAGGCATGACTGTTGCTGGCTTCCATGACAGATGCATCATGACTTCAGAGAGACTAACCTGTGGAAAAACATGTTGTTGGAGTTCAAGGTTTTGCAAGAGGGGACAATTTAATACAGGACACATTTTGCATTATTTATAATAGTCACCCAAAGAATGACATATAGGGCCAGCCTGATAGCTTAGCAGACTAAAGTACCTGCTTAGGCAGAGAGGAGCAGCCAGGTTTGATCCCCAACATGCCGTGCCAGCCCTGCCCACAGGGCACACTGAGACAGTGATTGAGACTGGGCATGGTGCAGCATGCTTGTAATCCTAGCACTTTAGGAGGCTGAAAACAGGAGGGTCACTTAGTTCAATCTTTGTAGAGAGACCCTGTAGACCCCATAGGCCCTGTCCTAAATACAGAAGAAACAAAAAAAGAATCATGTACAAAAGATGCAAGAAATCTATCCACACACTAAAGATCAAAGAATCTGGCTGACAGCTTGGATCTCACAATAATGTCCTACATGAGTCCAGCTAAAGACTAGAGTCCAAAACGATGGCCCCCACAAGTCCAACTGGAGGCCTAGAGCCCATCACAATGTCTCATGCAGGTCCGCTTCACAGATCTGCACTGGGAAGGCCCACAGGCCAATGGTGGAAGCTAGAAAGTCTATGCCAGCAGGATGAAATACTTGCTAAACAAGCTGAGGGATCTGCACTGGGGCCAGGAAGCAATGCTCATGGTAAGGACTGGAGTTCCCCAAAAAAGTACCACAGACATCCTCAGCAACAGTGAGATACCAAGCTCCTCCAGTGATGAGGAAAGCTGAGGTCCCATCAGGAAAGCCAACATGACAGCTACTCCCAGAGGCTGAGCTACGCACCACCTTCCCCTCCAGAGCCAGGAAGCAATGCTCAAGATGAGGACCTGAGCTCTCCCAAAATGAACTGTAGCCATTCTCAACAACAATGAAGTCCTGAGATCCTCCTTTGATGAGAACCGCCAAGGTCACCAGGAAAGCCAGCAGGACAAGGTCCTTCAGCAGAGCAGCCCAAGAGAACTGGCAGCTTCCAACATCCCCAACAGCTTCTACCACCTTCCAACATCTTTTTTTAACTGTGTTAGTTAATTTTTTATCCTTAATTCAATTCTCTAAGTAACCTTAAAAACAGGTACTATTGCTATTCCCAGTTGATCAATAAGTAAACTGAGGCACAAAGAAACAAAGGAATGAACGAATGAATGAATGAATGATTAACCAATCTGAGTTCAAATGCTAGGCATTCAGTTCCCACAGGGGTCTCCCTGGCCAGTCATTCATCTGTCTGAGCCTCATTGTCTTATCTATAAAATGCAGAAATAAACCACTTATATCTCTCTTGGTGGTGCTAAAGAGGGGCTGAGTCCACATATACAAAAGCAGCTGGCCCAAGGGCAAAGGGACAAGCGAAAGCTGACCCATCAACGAGGATCCTATCTGTGCTTGTGTCTGGAAGACCACAAGCAACACCTGTCACTTCTCTGAGAGCCATTTCCTCAATCTGTAATCCAGATCCAGGTCCAATAATCCAGTAACCCAGATCCAAGTACCCTGCATCAGTGCATGCCTGTAATCCCTGCATTCGGGAGGCTGAGGCATGAGGATTGTTGTGAGTTTGAGGATAGCCTGGGCTAGATCCTGAGCCCCTGCCCCCCCACCACACACACACACACACACACACACACACACACACACAAAAAAAAAAAAATTCTGAGGTGACAATGAGGAAGCTCCAAGTCACACTTGCAAAGCCTTAGCTCAGCTAGTGACAGTCCTACGGAAAGCCTGGAACTGACACATAGCCCTCTCCTGGGCAGCTCTGCTTTCCAGGAAAGCTGAGGAACCCAGAGTAGCTCCTCCCTGTCAAAGCAAATCTGAGATACGTCTGCCACGCCAACCTTGCAAGCTGTCAGGCAGTCCAGGAGGAGCCCAGTGAGTGCACTCCACTTCTCCCAAATGAATAAATCATTACAGGAGAGTGGTACGCATCCCACCAGCATCCATAAGGGTCTGAATTATATATAACAAGGCAGCAAGAGCAATTTATCCCAGGCATGTGAAGGCATAAAATGGGAGTTCTCGGGCATGCAAGACAATTTTCAGATATTGCAGCTTTTATCAAAGCAATAAGGCCCACCAAAGAGCACCCAGCCCCCCGGGGCCAGGAATGCCTTAATCGGGTTCATTTAGTACGAGGGAGCATACGCAAACTCTCCCTTCTGGTTCTACTACCACCTCCTTCTCCTCCCCTCTCCCCAAACATGGTTGCCTCTCAGCTCAGGGACCACAGGATGCAAGGATGCACTGGTGAAAATACTACTCCCCTAGTGGGAACAATCTGTCCAGAGCCTGGAGGTAGAACCAGGCACTCTCCAAATCCATGCAGGGAGAGACAGAAGAGGGGTTGCAAGAGGAAACAGAAAGGCAGCAAGAGCTTCCAAGTAGGACCTAGCAGCCCAATTCATGCACTAATCACAGGTAGAAAGCTGAGGCCTAAGCTGGGCGTGGTGGCTCACGCCTGTAATCCCAGCACTTGGGAGGCTGAGGCAGGAGGATTGGTGCAAGTTCGAGACCAGCCTGGGCTACAAAAGTGAGCTCAAGGCCAGCCTCAACTGCATAGCAAGACCCTGTCTCAAAAAGACCAAAAAAAAAAAAAAAGCAAGCTGAGGCCCTACAATGTTCAGTAACCTGAACTCCAGAAGAAAGGAACAGGGATGAGAACACAGTTAAAGTTGACAGATGCTTAGGGAGCGCCCACCGTATGCCAGCACTGGGGATCCAACATAGAGATGTCCCTGCATGTGTGAACTTAAGAGCTCCCTGTCTACCTGCACAGCCAAGAGTCCACTTCTTCCCCAGGCTCTGCAAGGCCTCAAGGTCTCACCTACCTGGGGAAGAGCTCTTCAGCAAGCATTGTCCACCAGTGTCCAAGTCATTGGTGGGAATGGGTGGCTTCAGTCTTCTGCCTCACAGGAGAACAGGTTGCCCTGGGGGAAATGAGCCTGAGAAAAGTGACCCCAAAGGAGGCAAGTGTTGGAGCTGTCTGCCAGCCATGCTCCCTGTATCCAGACAGCAAGCACTTCCATGGAAGTGGGTGTAGATAAGGGATCTCCCCTTCTATGATATTCTTCATGCTGCTTTACATTCTTCCCAGGACTCATGATCACCTGACAGTGTGCCTAGCTGTGTCTTGAGGCTTTCAAAGCTCTGGGCAATGGCTGTCCTGTTTTCATTGCCTAGGACAATGCACATGGCAGATACCCAGTGTCAGTTTGCTCAGTGGACAAACAAATGAATAAGTGCCCACCCACCATTGCTCTCATTTCAGTAGAGGAAACCAGGCAACAAACAATTACATTTCAGTACGATGAGCACTGCCAAGGAGGACCTGGGGCCACATGATGATCCCTAACCCAGCCTGGAGTGCACAGCCACCAAGGAGGGCAGCCTGGATCCAACTCCATAGCTGTGTCCACTACAACAGGAGCAGACAAGTGGGGCTGAAGCGACCTTCACTGCACTACCAGCCATGCCACTATCTTCATATGTTGTGCAGTTTCTTAACCTTTTCCTGTTTTTACATATCACCTTTCCAGCCACCCTGTACCTCCCTGAGCCCAAGAAGCATGTCTTATATTTCTTCAGTTTGCATCCCTCAATGCCCAGCGCAGTGTTATTGATGCTTGCTAACTAATTACACAATGTGTGAATTGGAGCTTAAAGGACAAAGAAAGCACTGCCCCGGGAACCACATTTTCTGACCTATCATTGCAACTCAAGGTCTGTGAAAACGTAAGTAGCGATTGCTTAGTGAGCCCTCTGCATGCAGAGAAGCTGTCAATCCTAATGGCCCCTAGCAAAGGGAAGTGTGAATGTTGTCTCCATTTTATAGACAGGAAACTTGAGACTCAAAGGGGAGGAAATATTTCCCAAGGCTACCTAATTGTAACCACATAATAATGTGTGTTGGAACTGAGAGACAAGCCTGAGCTGATGGTCTTTTTTTTAGAATTTTTAAAAAATCATTTATTTATATTATTTATTTATTTATTTATTTATTTTAATATTTTATTGTTTAAATTTAACAATGGTTATATTACATATTCACATATTTATTACATATTTATTTATTTGGTACAGGCTCTTGCTACATAGCTCAGACTCACAGTGATCCTCCTGTCTCAGCCTCCCCAGTACTGGATTACAGGCATGTGCCACTAGGCCCAGTTTTGGTGACCGGCATGACATGTGGTACCACGGTTTGAACCCAGGTCCTTGTGCTTGCCACACAGGCACGTAGATCACTGAGCTATCTCCCCAGCTCTGAACCAATGTTCTTTAACCATTATAATGGTCTGTTGAGAATGATGGCTTCAAGCACTTAAAATATGCATAGAATAATAATGTTTGAGATGTGAGGTCACAAATTTCCATGAAGCCATTAAGGGGATTTCTGTGTATGGCAGGGAGCAGGACAAATGACACTCAGCTCTATTCCTCTTCATCTCTGCAGAAGTTCCAGATGTCTTGGAATTGTCTCCTAAAAAAGTTCATGGGACAGCATGAAGGTTGGGTGATTTTAACCAGAGCTTTACAAACATGGCAACTTGATGCATACAACTTTCTCAAAACATGCATCTCTCAGGGTTAGGTTCACATTAGCCATGTTTTGAGACTGATGTATAAGGAAAACAATAGCAATTCATTCACTACAGAGAGAAATGACTATTGTAGAGATGCAGCCAGTGCATTCCCTTCTGATAAGAAGACTGTGCTTGAAAAATAAATGATAACCTGGTTTCCATAGGAGGGCAAAGAGAGGGCATTTGCTGGACATTTAGTGGCACTAGATTTGAATGGCTAGGAGCAAGCCTCTCAAGGTACAGACAGTACAGGTGGGATCAGAACTATCACAAGGTAGGGCTGGCAAGATAGCTCAGCCACCTAAAGTGCCTGCTTAGGCAAGCTTAAGAAAGCACACAGGGACCATGGTTTGATCTCTAGCACCACATGCCATGCCAGCCCTGCCCCCAAGGTGGACCGGGCTGGCTACAGATAAAATAAATAAATAAATAAATAAACTATCACAAGTTCGATTACAACTGTATTCACCCCATGGACAAGATTTCTGCTTGCTGGCCAAGGGCCATTGTCAACCCTTTCCAAAGCTGTGTTACACTGTTGTGATTGGATACGTTTATATTCACTTCCTTTGCAGCTACAGTAAAGTAAAGGTGGCCACATCTGGCCAATGAGACACAATGGGAAGTCATTCTAGGAGATTTGGGATTGTCATTTGGCTTCCTGGTGAAAGGCACAGAAGCAAGAGAGAAGCTCACTGGTACAACACTTTTGATTTCTTTCCACTTTAACTATGAATGTGATCACTGGAGCCATAGCAGCCATATTGCAGCTATGAAATCATAACCATGAAGAGGATAAAGCCAACATGTTAAGATTTTGGAATGGAAAGGAAAAGCGTAAATGACTGATATCATTGCTGATCTCCTACATCAAACCCGAGACTTCCTATATTTGAGCTTTCCATTAGAGAAGACCATTGAACTGTCATTTATGTGCTGCACTATTACAAATCACCCCAAACCTTAGCAGGCTAACTGCATGCCCTCATAACTCTGTGGGTTAACTGGACTCCACAACGACCCACACACTGCAGTCATTAGAAGGTTCAAATGGGCCAAGACAGTTCATTCCCATAGTGGACAGTAAGTACTGACTATGGACTGGGAGCTTGGCCTTTCCATGTGACTTACACTTTTCGCAGCACGGAAGGTGGGTCCCAAGGGGAGTCCTCCCAGTGTGCAAAAGTGGAAGCTGTATCTTCTGCATCCTACTGTTGGAAATTATACAACATTCATTTTATTTCTCTTTCTATTTTTCAATGTAAGTTGGAAAGTGTCCCCCTGATTCAAAAGGAAGGGAAAGATACTGTCCTCATAATGAAACAGCTTGCAAAGAAATTCTAGTCACCTTTGACCACAGTTATCAATCTACTTGTATCTGAAAGCATTTCTCTAAGCTAGCCTTGTCACTGACACAAGACAGATTCTAAAGCAGAGACTCCCTGTCCACTGGAGAAGCTGTCTTTGCAACTGTGTCCTCCAGGCTTCTGAGGTGGGTCATGATGGCTACAGGTTTTGTTTCTGCAATATGCTAATGCATTCAACTGCATGACAGCCCACTCTTTCAGGCCTGGGAGCCATCTTTAAGGTGACTTTGCACAGCTCTGCTTTGATCTATAATATATTGACTTCATGATTTAACTCTCTGAAAGCAATCTTCCCTCCCTGTGTTATCTGAGTGCTTGAGAAAACATTGCTATAGCTGCACCAGTCTTCATGAAGATGATCATCCTTCCCTTGTCTGGATCACATGGTTGTGTTGAAAGAATCAAAAGGGACAATGGCTGAAAAAGACCCTTGCAACTCTTAAAAAGCATCATTATCATTTTAATAAAATAATGTGAGATGTAGGCTATGGCTTTTCTGATAACAGGTGACCTAAAAACCAATTTAAACAAAGAAAGAAATGTTGCCTGTTATGGTTTGTGTCTACTTGTCCCCCCCCAAATCCTCATGTCATTATGAGGCAGATTTCTAGAGTCTGTGACTAATTTCTGACCCAGTGCTGGGATTATGGGTGTGAGTGCTACACGCAGCCTGGGACAGATAGCCTGGATGCAACATCAGGGAGACAGACTTGCTGCTGCTCCTGCTCTCTTTCTCCTGCTGTTTTACTGTTTTCCATCGCCATGAGCAGCTGCCCTCTGTCATGTTCCAGTTTGCCGTGGAGCCAGATGAAGATGGACTGAACCCTTTGCAAACTATGAGCTAAATATACCTTTCCTTATTTTGTCCCAGCAATGAGAGAGGAGCAACTGAGACATTGTCTGAAGGTTGAGGCAGCTGATCCCAGGCATGATGCCATCGAGTGAGTGATTCAGGCATGGTCAGCAGGCTCTACTTCCTCTCCATCTCTCAGTCCTAATTTCTCCCATGTCACTTCATTCCTCAGCAGCAACCTGCAGTAACTTCAGTACAAATCCTCTCAGCATCTCTTTCTCTAATACTTTTTTTTTTTTTTTTTTGTCTTTTTGAGACAGGGTCTCGCTATGCAGTTGAGGCTGGTCCTGCGCTCACTTTTGTAGCCCAGGCTGGTCTCGAACTCGCACTGATCCTCCTGCCTCAGCCTCCCAAGTGCTGGGATTACAGGCGTGAGCCACCACGCCCGGCTAATACTTTAAACAATGCTTTAATACTTTCTAATAAAAAAAATATCGAATAGTCAGTATGAGACAGCTCCCTGACCTGATGCTTCATGCCTCAAGCTGAGCAATGTGCTCATCCAGTAAATAACTATTCTAGACAGCAGTACACAAAGAGCCGCTTGGCCAGGGCTGGGTTGAACAATGACCCTATATCTAGGGTAAGATCATCCCATATTGCAGAGACAGAAAATTTAAGGTATTGTCAAGGGGAGGAGAGTAAATAATTGCCCAATGACAGAGTTGAAGAGTAATGAATGAGAGCCCTGGACCCCAAATCAGTGCCTAGGACCTGTTGGGTTACTCAGTTTTACTCCTGAAGCTTGCATATCACCCATCATGACCACATCACCTTTAGTATCAGGCCACCATAGTATCTAGCTAGGTCTGACTGTATTCCTCAGGGATTCTTTTTTTTTTTTTTTCTTTTTTTTTTTTTTTGGTGGGACTGGGGTTCAAACTCATGACCTTGCACTTGCCAGGCAGGCACTTGTGCCACGGAGCTATCTCCCCAGCCCCTCCTCAGGGGTTCTTGACAGCCAGCCTGGTTAGGCCAGCTTCATCAGATGCATCAGTAAGTCTAGTCATTGGCCAGTCAAAGGAATATCTGCTTTTGAGTCACAGGTCCCCCTGGTCCCAGAATCTATTGCTGGAGAGGAGTATAACACATGTATCACACAGGAATGTCATGGTTAATGTATTGGTGATGCTTCCTGCTGCTGGAACAAAATACCTGACACCTACAACTTAAGGGAGGAAAGTCCTATTGAGGCTCACAGTTTCAGAG
>PVJA010004479.1:62822-86161 GCA_004027025.1 Myocastor coypus | reverse complement strand
CTACATACGTGTATTTTTAAGTCATAGGAAAAAGAATTCAGACCAAGTGGCAAGTGGCCTGGAGAAAGTAGCTGGCTGGAGAGGAGAGGTGGATTATCGATAGTGGGAAATAAGTAGGTTGAAGGGACAAAAATTGAAAAAAATGACAAGAATTCGAAATGGAAAAGGACAGTGAGAGCCGGGCGTGGTGGCTCATGCCTGTAATCCCAGCACTCGGGAGGCTGAGGCAGGAGGACTGGTGCAAGTTTGAGACCAGCTTGGGCTACAAAAGTGAGCTCAAGGCCATCCTCAACTGCATAGCGAGACCCTGTCTCCAAAAGACAAAAAAAAAAAAAAGAAAAAGAAAAAGAAAAAAGAAAAGGACAGCGAAACTTGACAAATGAGAAATGTACTTTTCTTCATTGTTATAAAGAGTGTGAAATCCTATTCCACATTTTTAAAAAGTTAATATACTGATGAACATTAAAGAAAACCAAATTCGGTCCCATTAAATTCATTTTTCGAAGAATATTGTATAATTTATTGCTTCCACTATTTTTTTACTGTTTTCAACACATCTATAAAATAATTTTGTTCAAATTTTTGCATGTATATTGTAGCTGGTTGCCTAGAAAGTTTTATAACTATTGTATTGGCTAAGTATGAGAAAGGTAAAATTAAGCATATCATATTTACAACTGGCTCTATTTAAAAAGACTATGACTCTTTAATTGTTCCAGTTTGAATAAAATATGAAAATACTCATTTTTAGAATTAGCCTTTCCCTGTATTATATAAGCCGCACAAGATTCACGTCACTGGACACCATTATGTGGGATTTGCAGAGCCTGGGTTCTGACGCCCACGCGGCCCTGTGCAGAGATACATGGACAGACGGCCGAGGAGACCCTCGTCACGGTGCCTGGTGTCAGTATAAACCTGCAGTGATGAAGCGGACTTTTGCTGCTCTCTGAGGTTTATAGTAGCACTTTGGCTAGCACGCTAACTTAGACAGCCCTTTGATTAAGAACACGGTCACTTCAGTGACAGTTATTAGAAGGCAGAACAAAAAGCACCTCTTCAGCTTTCATCGTGTATTTTAATTCACAGTTGGAAGAGAAGATATTAGTGAGACCATGAACAATACCAGAAAAGAAGAGAGGATATTTCTATGTATGCTTGCAGCATTTGCATAAGGAAGACTGCTGAAAATGTGCTGGTTCATATTTAAAAAATATCTCGAAAATAAGTATGTCAAAATAGTATTCAGCAAGTACTCAAAATACATAGGTACCACATGTGTGACACAGTTATTAGCATTCACATAATAATTAACCTATAACAAACAGAACCAGATACCACATATATATATATATATATATATATATATATGAAGATATTTGATATTGATAAATAAAAAGTAACATAAATAATATTTCCCAGAATACATTAATTCCTATTTCAGCAGTAAAAGTTATATAATTGAACAGTTTTCAGTAATAGTACTGTCAATCCCATGAAATATTTAAAATGAAATGATTTTAAGAAGTACTAGAGGTTTCAAACTTATTCTTGATAATTCTGAACAAGTTAATAGTATAACCTCACAATACTGGAAAAAGAAATTCAATTGGAAAGCAGAGGTATTTACAGTTCTGGAGATTGTGTAACATAACTTCTCTTCCAGCTGGGGAGAGAGCTCAGTGGTGGAAGCACCTCCTGCCAAGCACAAGGACCGTGGTTTGAGCCTTGGCAGACCCTGACACCCAGCATGGGGGTACACACCTGCAGTCCTGGCACTGGGGAGGCTCATACAGGAGGATCACTGGGTCTGAGCTGCGCAGTGAGACCCTGCCTGAAGTCACTGCCTAGAAATGTGCGTTCAGGGCTGTTGCCTAATCCTGCTGTTTTGTACCTTTTGAAATGGTAATGTTTTCCTTGCGCCACTTAGTGTTGGAAATGTTTAATTTTTATTTGTAATGGTTCTCACAGCTAAGATTTTTGCCTTAGATATTGGAGGTGACAAGATTTGGAATTTCCAGCAATAATGAAACTTTTAGGACTTTTGCAACTTTTAGAGATGGAATAAATGTCTTAGGCATAGAGGGATATATCTGACTCTCTGTGGGGCCAGCGACAGAAGGTTATAGCTTGTGCCTAGTCCCTTCACCCCACCAACACTTTACACAATCTTTGGAGAGGCTTCTAGAGTTTGTGATTAGCTCATGATCCATGAATCCATTGGATTATGGGTGTTCCTGCAACACACGCCCTGGGGCAGATAGCCTGAATACAGTATGAGGAAGCGAGAGAGCCTTGCTAGCTGTCTACAGCTGCTGTTCTTCCCTTTACACTTTTGCTGGCGTTTGTCACCATGAGTGGCTTCCCTGTTGCATGAGTCACAAGACCTAGCTGAGTATGGACTGCGACCTCCATTGATTGTAAGCTAAATAAACCTTTCCCTTCTTGACTGGTGGATATTTTGTGCGAGCAATGAGAGAAAAATCGCTGAGACACACTGTCAGTGGCCAAATTATTTTAGATAGAGAGATATTCATTAATCACATATAATTGGTAACTTGTAAAAGATCTACTCATTCATAAGCTTAGAAAGTAAACCTTTACTTATAAAATGATATATTCAAGTGTTTAAAATATTTTGCATTGATTTTTAAATTGTTTTCCCTTCCACGTAAATTCTCATGCTTGGGGCTGGGGAGATAGCTCCGAGGCACAAGTGCCTGCTGGGCAAGTGCAAGGTCGTGAGTTCGAACCCTGGTCCCACAAAAAAAAAAAAAAAAATTCCCATGCTTGAAAATATTTACAAACAGGAGAAAGAATACTGACTTTTTGTGTTACTCATGGTAAGAAAATGTGTTAAGGAACCAACTCTCTTACTTTGGAGGATAGCTATTGTTTTTCCTGTTGATGGTGGAAATAGCTGATTTAGCCCTTTTTATATTTATCCTTTATAAAATTCATACTTGTATCGGTTTTTTTTTTCTATCTATTGTTTTACTGATGAAACATGTTTTAGCCACATTCTGCCTCATGTGAAGGCAAGTTAGAAGTTACAGCCGCACAGAATGGAGAAGGAAGTATCACAGCCTGTCTCATAGACACACAATGCTCCTGAGCAGAAGGCCCCCAGGCACACGGCCTCTCCTCCCGCCTGCTGTGACCCAACCGTCCCAATATCCCAGTGAAGTCTTGCTCTTCTCCCACCTAAGTGCTGTCAGTGGGCAGTAAACTTAATTTGTGGGCAACAAGAGAGCAAAATTGTAACTATGACCTATTTTTTAAATATTTTAAAGAGAAAACAATAATAAAAACAATACAGAATTTCAAAACAGAATGATAGGAAATGAAAAATTGCTATTATATTGCATATTACTGTCTTCAAAGTAGTTCCTCAAATTACCAGAGACCTTCTTCCAGAAACATATAATCTATTTCATAATTGTCTCAGTTACATTTCTCTCATTGCTGGGACAAAATGCCAGACACACAGAATTAAGGAAGGAAAGGAGGTTGCGGTCCATACTTACCTGTTTCCAAGACAGAGTGGCACCTGGTGGAGGGCAGCTCTTCATGGTGGTGGAAGACAGCAAGGAGCAGAGAGGAGCAGGAGCTGCGGCATCTAGCCAGCTGCTCTCCCTTCCTTATACAGTATGCTGTCCATCTGCCCCAGCGGGTGTGCAGCGCTTGCACCCACAGTCCCAGCCTAGGATCCTGACCAGATCACACAATCTAGAAGCCCGCCCCGGAGACTACTCTGGGGAGACAAAGCATAACGACGATGATTCGCTTTTTCTTCTTTCGCTTCACTTTATTCCTCTCCTCTCTCTCCCTCCCCAGCCCCTTTCCCATCCCTTTTCTCTCCCCGCTCTTAGATGCCTTTGCTAAGTTTCTTTAATGCACTCTACTTACCGATTATGTTTGATTTTTAGGAGAGATTTTCTTGGAAACTCTTTGCTGTTCTCCATAGCTGAGCATCTGTCCACGTCCTTTCCTCCTGGACTTCACTGGTTGCCATGTCCTTTAGGATCTGAGACTTAGTCTTCCTTCAAAGCAAAGGGATGCACTTCCATAATGTACCATTACACCTTCTAGGACTCGGAGGCTCTTTATAGGCACCGCTCCCTCTTCATGAGTTCCTTCACCAAGACACACACACACACTGGCCTGTTCTCCTACTCTGATCATTAGACAGGGAAAGCCTTATTTATCTTCTACCTAGAGATGTTCTCTTTCCTTATGTATCCGTTATTTTTGAGCCTATACTATGTTTAACCATTATTCTGTATGCTCTACATCTTTTAATTTTTGTTTTCCATTCTGTCATATATATCAAGGGAGTCTTGATTATACTCCTGCAATATAAAACTGGTTGTATCTGCACTATTTTTTTTTTTTTTTGGTGGTACCAGGGATTGAACTCAGGACCTTGTGCTTGCCAGGCAGGTACTTATTCCATTGAGCTATCTCCCTGGCCCCCAAGTATCTGCACTTAATAAAGAAGAGCTCTGTTCCTGAAACTAATTTTAGGACAACTGTGGAAAATGACCAGTTCCCTTGACAATTTCCTGGTTTTGCAACAGGAACACCTGCCACTCGGCAATGTCAGCAAAGGGTTGATATTTCTCGGAATCACCAGTTCCTGAAAACAGCTGTATGTCCAGTGACAAAAACTTGAAATTGATAGTTAAAAGAAACGCTTCCTCATGTAAGGGCTGTTTATCAGATGTTTTGTCTCACTGATAGACAGTTAATACAGCTATCACATATAATATAAAACTGGCAGCCGGGCATGGTGGCGCATGCCTGTAATCCCAGCACTCAGGAGGCTGAGGTAGGAGGATCGGTGCGAGTTCGAGACCAGCCTGGGCTACGGAAGTGAGCTCAAGGCCAGCCTGAACTGCATAGCGAGACCCTGTCTCAAAAAGACAAAAAAAAAAAAAAAAAAAAAAAAAAAAAAAAATTCATTGGGGCTGGGGAGATAGCTCCGAGGCACAAGTGCCTGCTGGGCAAGTGCAAGGTCGTGAGTTCAAACCCTGGTCCCACAAAAAAAAAAAAAAAAAAAACTGGCAATGTGATATTTTTCATAAAGATTATTTCATTCAAATAGGGGTGCTCCATTTTTTTTTATCCTTAAACTTTATGTTAATGTTCTCCTTTCACTAAAAAAATGATGGAGGTAAAAATGTCTGTTTTTTCTAAAGATTTTTTTGGAATAATAGAACAAAATAGCACTCAAAAATAAATTGTTCATTGTCCACAAGGGTTTACAAATATTCTTGTTGCTGCTGTTCACGCAACACTGGTCTTTAGGGTCCCTGCTCTAAGAAAGGTTTCTCTAGAGGGTTTAATTGTATTTTATGAACCCAGTTATGGTGATAATTATGAAGCATTTGTTTAGAAATTGATCTTTAAGTGATAAACACATGGAAATGACTAGGAAATACTGTGCTCTAAGTAGTTGTCTACTACTTAGAACTGCAATATGAAGACTGTTTTGATTTTTTCCAGAAGGGAAACACAGTGCTTTTTTAGTTCAAGATGAACAGTGTGTATCCTTGAGGCTCAAGGAAGGCAGGCTTGCACGCCAGCACTGCTCATAGGGCAATGTCTGGGGCTACGCAGAGCTTCCCAGCATCTCACCCACACGCCATACCCTGCAGCCACTCAGGAGCTCAGAGAGGGAGACAGAGACGTGACCGTGTGAGGCAGGAAAGGCGGGGTCAAGTGAAGGATGGAAAAGCACCACAGGTGCCCCCTATGCAGGGGCATAAAGTCCGTCTGAAGCATCATCCAGCAAATCAAATCAACCTCTTGTCACAGTCATGCTGTGCCACTAAAGTTTTCCAATGAAAACAGTGCTACCCTTTAGACATCGAGGTTTCCCAGTAATCATTCAGTACAATGCTTCCTACGTACACAGACACAATATAATCACTAAGACAATACGAGAGGAAGCAGCGTCGTGTTTTTAACTATCCTGACTTACATGTCTGGAAATGCATGAACAATTGATTCTAACTAGCTTAATGCCTACTTTTACAACTATGAAATTATTTCTATCACTGATGTTTAGGATAATGAGGTAAAAAACATCAAAAATAAATATTGTTATTTAATATAGGACATTATTTTTAAATCTTTGTAAAACTAAATATAGCTAAATCAAGCTATTTATCATGTATAAGCTATCATCATACGTTAGAAATAACAAAATGCTTTCATAAATTAGGTTTTAGGCAAGAGCAATGCACAGAACATTTTTTAATTTTAAAAAATTAGATATTTCTAATAATAAATATTTGCTAATCACAAAATAATTTTGTAAACTATAATTTCTTAGCAGCAATATCACTTATACGTTCTAATCTTCTTTGGAGTCACGGTGATGACCATGATTTCACATAGAGTTTGGATAGACGTGTCTTCAGGAAGCCGTGCCGGTACATGCACTTGCCCCTGGACTGTGGAGCTTGCTGCCTGTGCCTCGGTCCTTCTGCTATTTCTGTGCCACTATTATCTGTAATCACAGAGACGACTGCACCGTCGCTTCTTCAGTTTTCAGCATCTGAGTTTTCTGCCACCACCATTTCTTTCTGAAGCAGAAGCCCAAGTGAAGAGCAGCAAAGCCCTTGAGACTGATTTACACCTCACAGGAATCATTTCGTCTTATCAAAAGCAGGCTCCTTGCCCAAGCTCTGCCCCTCTCTAGGAATCTTTATTGCACTGACTGATAGCCACCGGGGTGCATGACCGGCAGCCAGCTATTTAAGGGCAATAGCTTTCCCCCAATTTCTTAAGACTCCTAAGGCCACTTGCCATTTATCTCAATGCCACATTATTTTTTAGGTTAACTCTGCATGTTGCTTGGCCAGTACCACAGTCATGTGAAAGCCTGCTCAAGGAGCTAACAGTCTCAGAAAAGCAGAAAGCAAATGTTGGGAAAAAGCAAAGAAGCAGTATTCAGTGAGGATTCAGAGACAAAGAGACATTAGATATAACATTAGTAATAACAGTTAACAATGCTAATCTTAGGAAATTTCATCAAATATGAATTTTCTTCATTGCCAACATTGTTGGGACGTATTTCTATGATTTTTCTTTTAAATAAAATCTGCTCTGATTAGAGAAATTCTTAATCAGCATTAATATTTTTTGTTATGTGTGGGGCCTCAATAACAATTATATCTATGAATGAAGGCGAGGCCTCGATGTGATGTCTTTGTTCAGACCTTAATTTTAGGACGCGGTGGGATATTCATTACTAACAGTCAATGCAAACTCTGGTTTCAGAAACACGATCGCTGTTCTTTTATAGAGATCATCTGAGTTGTACAAAGTGACATGGGACAAATGAAAAAAGATAATAGAAAAGCAATTAATGATTTTCTCAGGATGGTGAAATTCAAATATAAGACCCTTGGAATGCAAACTTGAAGTGGGTAAGTCATTTAAAGACTTGTGCATTCTATTAATCCTAAAAGTTACAACTTTGGTCTGAAAAAGCTACTTGTGCTAGAAATTTGACTTGGAGTTAATTTTTTCTTGACTCACTTACTCTATGGTTTACTCAAAGAACAAATATTCGGGCTCCATCCTATCAGCTGTAGAAGAGTCTGACACCTCTCCTGTAGTAACTTACAATCTGGAGAAACTCCTGAGTGTATCTGTTAAAGATTGTGCAGGATTTAAAAGTGACTGGAACTCTAACACATACTCTAGACTTTATACACACTGATTGAAATTGCCTTTATGGAGTAAAGAAAGCTCCTGGCAGAGAGGGACAGGAGGGGAACTCCAGCAGGTGGCCTGGGAGCCTGCTGTTTCCAGGGATTTTATACAGTGAAATTCCGTGGTGAAGATGTGAAAGCCGGGGAACAGCAGCAGGACTGTGTGTCCCGGGAATATATAGGCCTCATTCCCTGACAGATTGTCTGGGGATTTTAAATGTTTCCCTCCCTTGCATGATCTTAATCTTATTTTTTTTTTTCTCACACTGGATGTATAAAAGGAAATCTAAATCTCTGCATTCAGTCTCTCTCCATGTCTCTGTCTCTGTCTTTCTGTCTCTGTCTCTGTGTCTCTGTCTCTCTCTCTCTCTCTCTCTCTCTCTCTCTCTCTCTCTCTCTCTCTCTCTGCCCCATCAGCCTCTCTGTTATTTCTCCAGCACCCACAGACTTCCTGCAGAGGTTTCAGTACTTAAGGACCCCACATTTTTCTGTGCTCACCTCACTCAGGCCAAGGAACCGTGACTGAGGTGTTAACCTCCTGTGATGCCTCTGGCTCCTTTGATTTTCTTTGGCTATTCAGGCTATTCCAACACCTTATTTTTCATATTCTATTTCATTATCTTACTATCATTTCATCCACTTATCTGCATGCCAGAGTTATCTTCTCAGGACCAAAATCTGACATAGTCAATTGCTTAAAAACCCTCAAAAAATTTAAAGCATCTTGTATGTTCATTGTCTGTTTTACATGTCAATTTTCTTCAGAATTCTTCAGTCTTTTGTATGTAACAAGTAGCATAATGGCAGGTCCTAATTATGCGTTTGACAGGAAAATAAGTCAATTACTTTAAAATCTGAGTCTTAAAGATTTTTTTAATAAATATGTACTTTAATAGATCTCAATTTTCTTCTTGCTTTCAAGATAAATAATACTGAAAAAGCAATCATAGAGGATATTGTTGTTGCAGACAGCTGAATTAGATTGAAATATTATAGGCAGTCGGATAGGGCCAGACAATCACCTGAGCGATTATGCTTGTAATCTTATTGGTCGACCATAGTTTTGTCCCACCTCATGCTCACCTTGCAAGTTCCCGTGTTTTCTGCCATACACACCCTCTGGTGCTTACCTTCAGCATTGTTCCCTGGCTCCAGTTCCGATGCCTCCGCCTGCTGGCTCAGATCCTTCTTCCCACTGGCGTACACCTCCTACCTTCCATGGCCTTCTTTGGGCCTTTCCAGCACATGGCCATGAAGCCTACCTGAGACTTTGTTGTGGCCTCAAGGCTTCCAGTAGGGCTGGCAGGAGGCACTGTTACGAACTCTAGGCCCTCAGCTGGATTCTTTAGGATTTGATGTGTGGATAGATTTCTTACAATTATAGTATGTGATTCTTGGGTGACTCGTTACAAAATACTATTATGAAACATGTCCTGTACTATATTGTTCGCCTTGTAAAAACATCAAACCATGACACTATCATGACACTATATTATGATACATTTACATGTCTGAGAATATCCATAACTGTGAGTTTCTCAGTGACAAAGACATTTGTTTGAGGTGGTGTCACATGGAAGGAAGAATTGCGATCAACACATATCTGCAGAATAAACATATAAATGAATGAATGAGATTTTACCTCATAAGGTGTAATCAGGAGCCGGGCGTGGGAGCATCGATGCGAGTTGGAGACCAGCCTGGATACAAAAGTGAGCTCAAGGCCAGACTCAACTGCATAGCGAGACCCTGTCTCAAAAAGACAAAAAAAAAAAAAAAAAGGTGTAATCATTTCATCAGCTAGTGTTCATTATATATATATTCAGACCACTCCAAGGCTCAGTGACACATGGCAGAGAGGAACCGTTCGTAGCGGCAGAACAGCAACAATGGTGATAGTGGCAATGGAACAACCTGGGAGCAGAGAGCAACTGCTTTAGTCTGTCTCTCTGTCTCTCTTTAAATTAAATTCAGGCTCTCTTTGTCAACTTAACCACCTTAGGCCATGCCCACAGTCCCAGCCCTATTCAGACCCATATCCCATCAGTACAAAAACACATAATCCCAGTGACTCATGAGTCAAGTCTCAATCTGTAGAAGTCCTCACGCTAGGATTACATGAGGATTTGGTAGGACAACTAGACATAAGCCATAACACCTGGCAAAATTAATACAGGAAGTACCTGTGCACAGTGAGGTGGAATGGATACAGGAATCGCCTCTCCTCAGTGCAGCAGAATGGATACAGGAATCGCCTCTCCTCAGTGCAGCATCACTTGGCCACCAAGAGGCAGAGATTTGAGGCATTTTGGGAGAAATGAATGTGCCTTGAAATATAATGCTATGAATAAATCAGACACAAAGTTAAACATGGCATGATTTCTCTCATAGAAGGAGGCCACAGTACAGGTGCTCTCATGTCCTGAGTCCACACAGATCTTGAAGGGCTAAGAACAAAATATTAGCTATCCTTGTAGCCTTTCTTTTTCTCTAAGTTTTTGACTTGCAATCATAAGTTGTTAACCTTCCAGAAGAGAAGTTTAATAATATTATCATAATATAACATAGACACTTGAGCTTAACATCTCTCTTTCTGAATATCAAATGCCTTAGAATAAAATAGAAATTTTTTCTATTAATTTTTTTCTATTAATCATTAATATTTTAAACTTTATGCCGAGCGTGGTGGCTCACGCCTGTAATCCCAGCACTCGGGAGGCTAAGGCAGGAGGATCGGTGTGAGTTCGAGACCAGCCTGGGCTACAAAACTGAGCTCAAGGCCAGCCTGAACTGCATAGTGAGACCCTGTCTCAAAAAGGCAAAAAAATAAAATAAAATAAAATAAAATAAACTTTATATCTCTATAAAATGTGATAAAAGCACTTACACATTTTTACACAGAAATTTAGAAATCTAGCCATATATGAGATTATTGTAGGACAATCCTATGACATGTTTTTTTTCTTCTCTCTTATTCTCTTTCATTACCAAAGTTTTTGTTCAAGGAGTTTATGGGGCTACAGAGGAAAGTGATTGATGATATGTAGTGAGCCTTAGGAGAGTCATCTAGAGGGAAAACATTCTCTTAGGCTTTCACATAGAGCAAATTTTCAAGCAATGGCCATGACTCATCTAGATGACTGACACTCACAAAAGATATACCAACTGCTGTACGTGGCTTCAGTGGGTCAGTTGCAGTCACATGACATTTGGCATCACTACTCATGTTGCAAGACGTCAGTTGTTTATCAAGTTAAAGTTTATCAGAAATGTCTGCTCATCTTGCAGAACACTCATAGAAAAAGTCACTCACAACCCAAGGCATGGAGTATAAACCATTCGAAGAACAAAATGAAAGACAGATGAACGGAAGAAGGGAGAGGTTTTGAGGAGGACATGGGCTCTAGAGATTGGGGAAATGGAAGAAGAGCGAGAGTGACAGCAAGTGAGAATCATGGGGTGCTCTCTCTATATATATACTAAGTCACACATGTTTTGTTTATGTATTGCAAACACACTAAAGGAAAAACATAAATAAAGTAAAAATCAGGTTTAGATTTTCAAAATTCACCTGAAGCAAACAGGGTAGCCATTCATATATGCCAATATTATAAAGTTAATAGCATTTGAACTCATTGTAAGAAAAGTGTCTTGCTTGGTGTATCTTCAGGGAAAATTATTTTAAATTGTAATGTTTTGTAACCTAGTTAAATATAGGTTTTCCTGAGGATAGAGGGCACCACATACTTTACGTACTAGAATATCAGTGATCATATCTTGCTTGACGGGTTGTTTCAGTACTGCTGGGAGAGGTTAGATGCTTGCTAGATGTTATGGCTTATGGTTTTTATACTAAATTGTTTCTTTTTGAGATGGAATGTTGTTGCTCTTTTACTTCAATAACAATCAATTTCACTGACTTCTATTTTGCCCTTTTTTTTTCCTTGAAACTAAACAAACATTAATTATAGACTTCTGGGCAAGATAAGAAGATGAATTGACTTTTCCCTGCTTCTACATATCAGTATCTTCATGGTAAAATAAAGTCTTTTCCCCTGATCTCTTTTAAAGGGAATTGTTTTGTAGAAGTCCAGTGCTTCCTAGAAATTGGTAGTGTTTATTGCTTGTCTGTAATGGAAATTACATTTTATGGGGAATTGAGATTGATTACCCTTATCTTGACAAGTGAAGATTGAGAGCATATACAATGATATAGTGTAGAGTTTCAACAGCAACACAGGGAAATTTTTAACACTTTACCAGGATTTTTAATCTAGTATTATCAATAGTGTTCTACTTGATGGAACTCTTTTCTCCTTGCAGTTCTAAAATACTATGAAGATACACATATTTTTTACATGTTTACTGAATTCTTTTCCCTAAAGGCAACAAAAAGGTCACACTTCATTGATTGAAAAAAATCTAGCCTGGCCTGCATTTTATTTCTCCATCAAGGATGGAGAGAAAAAAGGAGGATAAATATCAGTGAAATTAATTATAATTATTAAAATGAAAGTAAGGTTGTATCTTTTCAATATTAAGTGTAGGAAAATAGTAATTAATTTATAATGATACTCCTTTCACTCAAGTGCATTATTAAAATCATTGTCCTGATGCATGCATGAAGATTAACAAGAAAAAGAACAGATTTTCCGATCATATAAAATATTATCTTTGCTACATATGTTCTATGAATTATGCAAGCTGGGACTTAGTATACTATGATTTAGTTGTAATTACAAAACCACCTGTAGCTGCTATTGAGAATCATGAATTGCTTGATTGGCAAATATATTATGATCATTGACATAATGTCAATAACATTAAATCTGGTTAAACTTAACCAAGACCCAGGCACTATACCTCATTCCTAATTTAGAATCCAAATTTTTTATCATTACATGAAATTATATTTAGTGACACAAATGGGAAATACTCTCTCAGTATGCGGCTGAGATATCTGAGATTTAAAAATTAAATAAAATTTGAATGTGAGTTCTCAATATTTTAAACAGTTTATGTATATAAATGATATTTCCTGTGATTATTGGGATCAATAGGCCTTTCTTAAAGTCTTTCATACTGTCCCATGATATTTCTCTGTTCAAGTGATACTACTCTAAGTTTACCTATGTAGTTTTTCTGCTAGACCACAAGTATCTAGAAATGGTCATCTGAAGAATAATTCTACAAATCTTCTTAAATGGAAACTGTTAATCATATTTATATTACTAAACATTTATAAATTGTTGGAAAGAGATAGTCACAAACTATTAACAAAGTAGGGATAAATTCATTAAATGAAAAGATATATTGAATTTTTGAAAAATAGCAATACAAAGTCATTTCATCATTTAACCTGCATGGATGTACCAATCATAATAATAATAATATTGAACGACATATTGACGACTATGAAATTTTTTATACTGTGAAACAACAAAAATGAATCCTGTCCACTGAACAATTTAAGAGCACATTGGTTATGATACTATTTTTTTTCAATTACAAGCTATAAATAATTAATAACAAAGCTGGTGACATGCTTTCCTAATAAAATGATGTATTTACAAATGTAAGGGCTGTATTTGTATGTTGTGGTAGGAAATTTTAATGCTAGTTCCCTGAAGGAACAACAGCATATTTTAAGTAAACACACTACACATACACTTCTCAAATTTCACATGATCAGAGAATATAATCAATAAATATTTGTTGGATGAAAGCTGAAAATATATATAGATGATGTTTCATATGAATTATTATTATTAAATAATAATAAAGAATCAAACTAAAGTTAAATAATATAGTGAAAAGATAGTTTGCAATTGGAGCAAACACTGACTTCATAGTATGCGGCAATCAGCCTTCATCTGCATTACCAGCTAAGAGCCGGAGAGCTCCCTGCGTTACTCTATGAATCTGAATGTGGAACTAACCCTGAAGCAATTGCGTATAATACTTTATCCATGACCGCTAATAGTGATGATTTGGCTCTGAGGATTACGTGCGTGGCCCTCAGCTTGCCCTTCTCTGCACCTTGTGAATCAATTCGCCCCTTTGGCCTTCTCTTACTGATATAGGACTCAGCTGTTAAGTCCCAGATGGGGAGCAATTCTTTCTTTCTTTGATGTTTTCAAAGCAATTTAAGAATTTCATGCTGAGAGCAAAGTACCTGGAGGTAAAGAGTTTTACAAGACATGTAAAGTGTGTGATATGCATGATTACCATCATTTTTTATTAACAAATTTTGACACTCTAAGTTATAGCTATTACTTCCTAATGCATTTTTTTTAGTTAAAAATTTCCGTCAGTTTTAAAAAGAAGTTTCAAATAGTATCTGTTATAAAAATTTTTATATGTTACACTATGATTCACTAGTACCTAAATAAGTTCTATAGAATAACTCATCTTTTCAAAAAGAATAAAAAAATTAGAAAACTATACACAATTTGCCTAAGCAAAATGATAGGAATTCAACGATAACTTATGTATTGCATATTGTCTCCGATTAGTTGTTCAGATTACTGTATGTCAGCATACAAAATTGGTCATAAAAGTTAAATAGAAGAGAAAAAAGTTAAGCATTGACTGCTCCTTTCAATACCCTAGCAGAAATCAGCAAATCAGCAATATAACTATCCTATATATATATATATATATATATATATATATATATATATATATTTTCTTTTTTTCTTCCTCCTTTTTCCTTTTCTGCTGTTCCTTATCCAAATTGTTCCTTAACTTTGTACAGTTTCTTTTCTTTAAAATAACTAATCTTTGTGTTGTAATGCTCTTTGTTGGGGCCGAAAGAAAGGACGAGAAGAGCCGATGACGTTAGTTCAGAGGACTCACCGAGATTCCCTCCCTAGTGAGCAAAGAACCTCCGAGACAACTAAGCTTTATTCAGGATAGTCAGCATGATCTCGTGCACAATCTCCCAAGCAAAAAAGAACCATCTGCTCAGGCACCAACATGACCACGGTCTCATCAAAGTAAAGGAAGGCCACACGCCCAGTCACGAGCACAACCAAGCCCTCCATTGGCTTCCATTCTAGCATTCACCCAGGGTTCAACCAATAGCATTACAGGAAAGGAAGAAAGCAACAATTATGGACCCCACAGGTGAAGCTGCCCTACCACAGCTGCCTCTGGGCCCCGTCCATCATTCTCTGCCTTTCCAAATGCCCATCAGGATTCACTTTGCTTGAACATAAAGTTATATTGAAATTAACAAGGAAAAATGGCACTTCAGGGCACTGTATTTTCTGTAAGTACTGGAGAGTAGCACATTATGGGAGACCTTAGTAAACATCCCAGTTGTTTTTCTACCAGGTTGAGTACATTACTTGACCTTTGAACTTTCATGTCTTCTGCAGAACATGGTGATCTACTCAAGTTTTGTCCCTAGTGCGTGGCCTCAGCCCTTCGTAAAATGTCATCAGTTCATGCATGAATTTGTTTAGGGTTTTAGTTCATCATTCATATCTACATGGAAGATCTTTCTAGAAGATCCTGATCAATGTTACATGAATGCTGAAGTACTTAATTGTTTCATAAAACCTCAGCAATATAATTTATATTTATTTCATCTTTTTATTATATTTAATAAGAAATAATGTGACATCAGCAATATAATTTATAATTATTATTTTATTTAAACAAAAACATAAGAAAGCCATAGAATTTTTAAAAAATCTCTTAAGAAATGGACTGCCTGATTTTAAATAAGATGAATCATAACCAAAATTTTATGAAATAATTCCTTAAAGTTAGATGTTCCTAAGCTTTGAATTTTTAAAGATTATAATACAGCAGTTGCCTAAAAATATTCCATGTATGTTTGTATAGTTATTTGTCCTTTGACAGTAAATGTGGGAAACTTTAGACCTGTAGGGAACTCTTTCTGGTCCTCATACTGGTCCAGAGAGATTATATTTGTAATTCCATGAATAAATTATTGGAATCCCATCAACTGAACTCTAATCTACCGCTTCCAATACAAGCCACAGTGAGACTAAAGACAATAAAGTATATTTGTAGTTATGGGTCACCAAGGCATCCTAAGTCAGTCAGGATGATTGCATCTGGAACAAAGACCTCAACTCTTGGCAGAACCCACGTTTTATTCATACATGAAGGAGGAGTGGCTTGAGGATGAATGACTGAGAATTGCAGGAAGTAGGTGAGTGCACTGTGAGCTGGGCTAGGTAGAAGGCCTGTATTTACCTCTGCCATACACACAGAAAGAAGGATATGCAGAAAAAGTGATTTGCATTCTATTATTGAGATAGTATCGCATGTTTTAGGGTCTGGTGCTTTATCTCTGATGTGTAGTCTGTCAAACCCCAGTAAGTCATAATCTGCGTCTCAAGGCTCTATCACAGTGTGAAGCACTGGCTCAACCTCCTGTCTCAACCTGGATTGTATTAAAGAGCAGCAGGTGGGGGTTATCAGGGAAACATGCCTGCTGTCTTCAAAGAGTACCACCAGCACCTTGGCTAAACCAGAATGCATTGCTTCAGGCCAGTTGAAGAGATAAGGAAAAGTCCAGGCCAGCTCTGTATCTATTAATACCAGGACATAGAGCTAAACACCACCAAAATGCAGACAACTGCTCTGCTTCTGAGAAGAGTTGCCCAGGTGGTCCTCCACAAAGAACTTCATTAAAAAAATGAAAAGTAATAAACATTTGGGAAACAAATTTATCCTATTTCTGTCAGTCTTATTCAATAACATGTTTCACCCACTTTTTTTTTGTATACTTTAACCTACACTTAATACAATTTTAATCTTGTTGACATCTTGAAAATACCATTAATAAATACAGTCATCACATTTCTGTCAAAAATAAATAAATTAGATATAAGAAACAGAGTTTGTAGCAAAGTTGATTAATTTCACTGACTGTTACTATCTGAACTGTACTCTAGTTCACTTTTCACTTTTTTCTTCTTTCTCAGAGCTGCATAGCATGAAGTCTTTTCACGAATGTCAGTCCACAGAATGAGCGCTGAGCATTATCGCACACCTCGGGCCTGTGCTGCGAAATTTTCTACACAGCTGTTCTTAATGATCGTTCTCAGTTCCAGATCTCTTCTTGGTATCTTTCCCCCACTGTTGAGGCCAAACTCCCACCACTGATGTTAACGCGGAGAGATCGTTTGAGCTCCCAGTCTGTGGAGATTTCAGGGTATCATTGGCTGGCTCCACCGGAGGGCGGCTTCACAAAGCCGAAGCACAGAGAAGAGCAGAGGGCAGGAACTAGAACCAAGCAAGGGACGAGAGGAGCGTCTGTCTGTTCAGGCTTCCTGGATTAGGGCTGTGCTGGACCAGCCCACCGACTGATTTAGAAATCACTTCCCTTAACCCTAGCCCTGCTACATGAATCAATCACACATCCATATTCTGCCTCCAAGTCCCCCCCCCCCCCCCCAAAAAAAAGACACACACACACCATCTACAACTGCATGAGGCTCTGGGGGAGCTTCTAGACAGAAGGTAAACATCAGGTATCTCATCTGGGAAACTCAGCAGGAATCTTAGAAGTTATATGCTGGAGATGGCCTAGACTCTCAACCAGAACCAACAGTAACTGCGGACGGAAATTCTGCTGCACTAAAGCATTCTGGCTGTATTGCCACAAGGGAAAGGAATTTTCTCCTACTGCAAATACCAGAGCTTTGGAAATTTATCTGTTATTAAAGCCTGACAGATATTGTGTAATTGAGAAGCATAATTGAGATCATACAAATTTATGTATTTTCTGAAATATTTTAGCGACCATAATTATTTCTCTCAATATGATGACTTTCAAATTTGTCGTTATTTAGGAATGACGATATCTATAGAGTTTGTTTTCTTTTTCCCCTTTTTAGTCTTTTTGTATCAGGGGTCAAGCTCAGGACCTCGTGCCTGCCAGGCGGGCGCTTATGCTCCTGAATTGTGGCCTCAGCTCTTCGCCTATTGCTATTTCTGTTCTAAATTTTGGTCCTCATATCACTGGTTCTAACACTAATGGAGAGCTGTAATAAAATAATCATAATTCTAGGATTGCATATATGGTATATGTCATTGTATGATTGCCATGCCGGCAAATCTGTAGTTGAGTCCTTTGTGAACATTTCATTCTCTTATTACTTTTAATTAATCTATTTTTGAGTCTTCTATGAAAGTACAATTTTAAAAACTGAGTATCAATTTAGGGATGAAGTTTACTACTTTTGCTATATTTATAGGGAAAAGCTCAATGTGACAAAAGATAGACTATTACTCAGCTATAAGAAAGAAAATAGTCCTGACACATGTTATAACATTATGCATCTCGGTGACATTAATTTTTATTAAATGATTTAATGTTCATATTCTTTTGTTGATCATGAATCGTTTCTTGAATTTGATGTTTTTCCTCATTTAATTTATATAACACTTTTTACATATTTTTGTATAGTTTTGCATTTTAATGATATCAGGCTTTTTTCTTACAATGTATTTTCCTGAACTGAAGTGTGGAACTACTATTTCATCCAGTGATTCTGCGTTTGCTTCTGTTTTCTTTTACTTGTATGTAACTTATTTGTTATGATTTATTGCAACTTTGTTTTGTTGCTTTCCTGTTATATTGAAAAGTTAAATACCATCGCACCTTTCTCCTGTAGAAAGAACCATGGCATATCAATCCATCAGATAGAATTAAAATGACAACTCCATTACTGTACAGCTGAATTATCTGCATTATCAGTGGGTCCCATCAATATAATAAACTACTATTTTGGATCAATAACTCTCATTGCTGTATTCATATATCTTGATTTATTTTGCTTAGTACCAGCATTTCATTTCTATATTAACCATAGAATAAATTACAAACATGATTAATAAAAAATACGTAGCAAATGCTTGATAATGTATCTACTTGTTTTTATTTATTTATTTATTTATTTATTTATTTATTTATTTATTTATTTTGTCTTTTTGAGACAGGGTCTCGCTATGCAGTTCAGGCTGGCCTTGAGCTCACTTTTGTAGCCCAGGCTGGTCTCGAACTCGCACCGATCCTCCTGCCTCAGCCTCCCGAGTGCTGGGATTACAGGCGTGCGCCACCACGCCCGGCTTCTATTTGTTTTTGTGGAAAATATAACACTTGACAGTTTCTTGAATCATTCTAGCTCCAAAGACCCAAAGATGACATGAGTATGTCCACCCCAGAATGTCTGCATGCACACCACAAGGTCTTTGCAAGAACAACAGGGACAATAAGAATTTCCTGACTCCTTCTCTCAGAATCAGTTCAGCATCAATGTCCTTGTAGGACACGTGGAGGATAAGAGCCCTGGATTACCAATCATGGCCTAAAGAAAAGTCTGGCTAAGATTCTGCCGCCAAGCAGCCTATAGCTCAGAAAGTAAGCTAAGTATTATAACAAATCTCAGTTAATTTTAGACGGGCAAGTACAGCTTCAGGGAGAGAGCACACAGAGCTCCCCAGCATCTGTCCTAACTTCAGCATACATTTATACTGTTGTTTAAATTTTGAAATACTTTATGACCTTCTGTTTGAGTAGCTGTGTGGCTTTGTGCAAAGGTTATACCACAACTATTTTCCTCAGGTGAAATCCTAATCAAACCTTCCGTACCTAATGTTTGCCTTAGCTCATGGGTGTTGACAAGTAAATAAATAACAATACTTTCCTCCGAGGGAGATGATATTGGAAGGATTGGCCAATTGTGGTGTAAGTTCAAATGAATTTCAGTTTCCTCCTAGATAAGACTCCAAGTAAATAAACTGTGAATATGCTCTCTACACTTCTTTACATCTTGCTAGAATTAGAAAAGGTTATTGTCATTTTAGTGGGTTCATTAAAGTGGTGATAGTGTTTGTATGTTTGTGTTGAAATATAGCCTATGCACAAGTGCATCTTAAAAACAGCTGAAGTTTTCTCTGCTACGTTATTTATTCAGACATGAAATTGGAAAAAGCTACTCCTCAAGGATCATAAACTGCAGCTTAATATTTGTTCGAGAAGGCAGAGCAAAGAAAACAATTATCAGAGCAGAATAGAAAATGCGTCACTTCTCCAAAGCTGTAGCAGTGTCCAGTCAGGATAAGTTTGGAAACGTGGTAGAAAGAAGTCAGTGCAGCTTCTGAGCAGAATTATTGTTTGCTTCATTTTATGACTAAAAAAATAGTAAGTCTAAAGTTGAATAAATCTAAAATCAAGAACGTTGGCAATAATGTTCACGTAATAAGGTTGAACTCTAAGAATGATTAAAAGAGGTAGAAAGAGGGCAGGCCAAATAGCTAAGCGGACTAAAGAGCCTGCTTAGGCAGAGCACAGAAGTGTTCGGTGCCCCCTACCCCAGTCTTGCCAGCCCCTCTCTTGGGGCTCACTGAGGGTGATTGAGACTGGCTGTGGTGCCACGGGCCTGTAATCCCATTGCTTGCGAGGCTGACAAGAGGAGAATCACTGGGAGTCTTATCTGTGTCGTGAGGCCCTGTAGACCCTATAGACCGTGTATTAAATACATTAAAAAAAAAAGAAAAGAAAAGATGCAAACAAAGATTTTGTAAGCAAGGGAGCAAGATGAGCTTAAAGGAGCCTAAGGAAATGGGGCACAGCAAATTTAGTTTTGTCATGTTCAGGGAAAAATTCCCTACAACGAATTTGATCATTACGTATGTTTCAAATGTACCAAGAAACTTAATTAACTTAAAGAAATGAGTAGAGGCTAGGTGGGATAAATCAAATTACTGCCTCATACATAGAGCCTTGGTGAGCTTTTTCATTAAATCTAAGCGGTCCTAGGGATACAGTTGCATTTATTTTGTCTTTGTAAGTTTATTTGAATTAGTGGGATAGGACAAAATTCAATTTACTACACATATCTATTCTCATTTTTCTTATCACAAATGACTTCATGATAGAGTATTGGTTATGCTAAAGGCATAATATTAATTCTTAAAACTGGTAAATAGAACTAGTCGAAAATAATGAAAGTGATCAGCAGAGAGGTATTTTGACATGCATATTTTAAAGCAGAAACTTCAGGAAATATGGTCTTCATGGCTATAGTGTGAATTTGGCTGGAGACACCTTTGAACTTGCTATTAAATATATGTGTTTTGAATAATGTTGAATTCATATTAAGAAACTCAAAAGCTCAACTTACACAAGGAAAGATTATACATTAAAAATGAAACATAAACAATTCACATTGAGATAAATTGCAGTAAATTTCAAAGTGTAAATGAAGTCCATAGACAAAAATTAGCTTCAAGTTTCTATGCAATTGCTCAAATAATGTCTTATTGTCCTATTTTAGTCCCAGTTTTCTTGTTACGTAGTGGAGAATTCCCCAAAATTAAGTAAAGGGCACTACAACTTTCCTAGTCCGTGTTTCCCCACCTTAGCGATTAGCTAGAGGAAAGTGCTGGGTCTCCTTCATTGCAGCACGCGCGGGAGAACTGCTTCTCAACGACAGTCCAAACACAAGTGTTCACCACCTCAGTGGCCACAGAAATGCCAGCACACCTGAGACAGATTGTTGGAGCTTAGGCCAGAACCAGTCATGCAATCACAGTGGAGGAGGTGAGAATTTGCCCAATAAAAGTCAGGGTGATGTGGAGGGGACACGCAGGACACAGTGAGCCAACAGGTGCTGTCCATGAAGAATGCAATTATGAACACTGTGGAGAATGGAACACTGGAACAGGGCAACAAGTAAGAGGAACCAAAAATGCAAGGTTACATTCGCTTCTTACCACCCCTCCCTTGGGGAACATTTTGCTATTGCTATGAAATTGCCTTTGTAGAGGACCTTGAACGTTTCCCATTGTCCTTATGTAATGAGGGAGCACATAGTCATTCTAGGTGCGATGAAGCCTTGTGTCTGAAGTTAGAATGGTTGCTCAACTTTTTAATGTTTTTAACTCTTCAGCTTCTATGTACTTGGATGGCTTTCCCTCCACTCCTGTCTAGGTCTTTTTGTCGACCTTCGTTACCTTTCAGGGTGAAGTGTCCCTACATGCTGCACACAGTACAGCTACTGACCCAAGCGTGCACCACCTGGAAATACCAGAAGGGGCGTAACGGAAGCACCACTGTGCTGAACTTGAAGGCTTTTTCTCCCCTAAGTTTAAGGTATTGGAGGCTGACTACTGTGCTTTTCACGGATGCCCTGAAATCTTCAAAGCTCTCTGTATCCCTTTGGTAATCCTGTGGTAAGGTCTGCCTTAAGTTATTATTTTCAGATTTTCTTTAGATCAAATGACAGAACTTTTATTGGGTCAAATTTTTCTTCTACAGAAATTTGTTTAAGGCATTGTACATTATTGACATTTATGTTACGTTACAAGATGTGCATGTCATGCTAGAAGACTCCGTTTTCTTTTTGACCTAAGGACATACTGGCTATTTCATTGCTGATTTTTGGCTGCTCTGTATGGCACTATTTTGAGGTGCTTGAAGATTTATCTTCTGCTTTTATACATTATTTATTTTATTTGGCTTTTGTTTCTCTGTCTCTTCTCTTACATTTTTAAATTATCCCTTATTGTGATATTTTTCCTTATTTACTTGATTCATTCTTTTTTATTATTTGTGCTTTTACTTATTCCTCTTTTTTCTGTTACTTCTATCTAATAATACTAATTTTATTTTATTCTTTAAGATTCAATTCGCTAAGTCTATGCTTAAAAATACAACATTTATCTTTGTGAATCTATAGATAGTTAAATGTATTATGGTTGAACACATTTAAATTATTAAAATAGAAAAAGTTCAATTGAGTAGATATTTACTGTAAATCATTATCTGGCTTAGCTTCTACTTTGCATAACTGGAAATCTCTTTCCTATCATTGAGGGTGATGCATAACTGAATGTTTAAGGCTTAGTGATACTCAGTTTATCTTTGATGCTTTTGTTGTTTTGACATAATTTTTTACCCAAGGTGACATAGTGGTTGCTGTCAATTGTTTTTTGTTTTTTTTTTTCCATTTGTTATCATCTATATTTCCTGGGAATAATAAAGAAAGCAGAAAAAATTCTAGACACATTTAACTAGTTACCCCTTGACAAAGGGGCCCAAAAGTATATGCTTCCATAAAAATACTTTGCCAAGTACTATGTTAAAATTAAAAGAGAAAAAAGATCTGAATGGTAACACAAATGCACTTGATCTATTAGAAGATGAAACAAGTAAACATCTTGAAGACACAGACAGAAGAAAGAGCTTTCTGAGTAGAACCCCAAAGACGCAAGCAATATCAAGATTCAGCAAACAAGATCATAGCAAATCAACAAGCTTCTGTGCAGTGAGGGATATAACCAAGAGAAGGAAGAGGCAACTTACAAGATGGGGAAAAAAAATTCCAACTATTCTTCAGAGGATGCTCCCACCCAGAACGTATGGAGAACTCAAAAAAAAAAAAAAAAAAAAAAAAAAAAAAAAAAAAAAAAAAAAAAAAAAAAAAAAAAAAAAAAAAAAAAAAAAAAAAAAAAAAAAAAAAAAAAAAAAAAAAAAAAAAAAAAAAAAAAAAAAAAAAAAAAAAAAAAAAAAAAAAAAAAAAAAAAAAAAAAAAAAAAAAAAAAAAAAAAAAAAAAAAAAAA
>PVJA010004479.1:0-54214 GCA_004027025.1 Myocastor coypus | reverse complement strand
TAGAAAAGAAAGAAGGGATGGGAGCAAAGATTTCATAGCTAATTAGAGGAAAGGTGAGGCTGAACAGAGGGGAGGATATTGGGGGAAAAAGGATCAAGATATAGCATACATGCTTTTTTTTTTTTTTTTTTTTTTAATGGCCAGCTCAGCTGCCCTGGGGAGTGGGGTGGGGCTGGCACAACATATGGTTTCAGGGATCAAACCAAGGTCCCTGCAGTTGCCTAAGCTTTCATACGCAGGTGATTTAGACCACTGAGCCATCTCATTGGCCCATACCATAGATTCTATGCCACCCAGGAAAAAAAAAAAAAAAAAAAAAAGAATCATCTAGTAACCGACTAATAACACGTGCAGTGAGAAATCTTTCCCCACCATTGGTGGGAGTGTGGACTGGTCCAATCATCATGGCAAATGTCATCATCTTGTTTATTTAAACTACAGCAACAAAATCTTTAAAAAATTGGTTGGACTTGCTGATCTGTGTCCTTTGCCTGACATGCATCTACACAGCACAGAACACGTTTTCAGCCTTTGTCTTCCATCTCAGACCCCACCCTATGCTGCACTTTTAGGGTAATGAAGATGTGTAAAGCTTACTTCATTCACAACTACCGCTCTTCTTGACCCATTGCTTCCTCTTCCCTTCTTCTTGTCTAATAAGTGCCCCTTTTGATTTTCCGCTCATCCTAGTTAGAGTCCGTGTATAAAGGAAACACGATATTTGCCTTTCTGAGGTTGCTTAATTATGCTCAAGGTAGTGGTCTCCAGGTCCATCCATGTCCTTGCAGATGACAATATCCCCTCCTCCCTGGAGCTGTATAGCAAGCACTACATGTTGTCATCCACTCACATGGACCGATGGGCACCTGCATTGGGGCCGTATCTCAGCGCTTGTGAATGGTGCCACAAAACACAAGGCCAGGCTGTTGTCCCTCCAGAATGCTAACTTCAATTTCTTTGGATATGTGTCAAAGGCTTTGAACTTCATAAAAGGACACAAAGGAGAAAATTTTAAAGCCACAGACATAGACATAGAATGTCTGAATAGGACGCTCAAACTAAAAGAAATAATAGCAGGACTGGGCTGATAGTTCTGCAGCCTAAGTCCTTGATCAGGAAGTACAAGGGCCCAAACTTGATTACCAGTAGTGTGTGCTGTGCTGGCCCTGGAACACTAAGTGAATTGTGCTGGCCTCTGGAACCGAGTATAGTAGAACACACCCGTGATCCCATACTGGCAAGGCAGAGACAGGAGAATCACTGTGGGTCTCAGCTGTATAGTGAAACCCTGTGCCAAATAAATAAATAAATAAATAAATAAATAAATAAATAATTTTTTTAAAAAAGCAAAAGAATAACAAAAACAAACTGGAATACATCAAATCAGAAAGTTTCCACATGCCAAGGGAAAGAGCCAATGATTTGAAGACAATTTATACTTGATGGTCTTCTAGAGCAAACTGGTCAAGCGATAGCCATGACTCATCCAGATGGCTGACACTGACAACAGTTCTACAAAATGCTGTGCATGGTTTCAAGGTAAATCCTTAGGGATTTGACTGACCTTGTCAGATACAAAAGTTACATGTTAAGTTATATAGGTCTTGCTTTAACCTGGCCTTCACCACCCAGCAGAAAAGTTTAACTAGGAGTCATAGAAAGTAAAGCCAGATTCATATGCTGAGCTGTAAAAGGCATAAGTCAACAGCTTCTGACACTGCCAGTTCTGCCAAAACCCCACTACTATCATGGAATATTGGAATATGTATATACTACAGTTGAATGAGAAGAAATATTTGTACCAATAGTGTTCAGAAAAGTTATCATGTCTGCATTTTGTACTCAGAAAAACTAGTGTGGAGACAACAGTGTGAATTGAAATAAATATTTTGTTTGTCCAATTAATACGTTATGAAACTGTCCCATTGTTGCTTCTTATCAAAAATAAACAATTTTTTTTTTTTTTTAAAGGGATGCGAGGGCGATCTGGCTACAACATCTGTCACCCCGCTGACCATTAGAATTGATTCGGCTGGTCTGGCTGGCTAGGTGTCCCCTTCCTCCCTCCGTGGTCCATTTGTGTCCCTCCTGAAGCAGTGTGCTCAGTCAAATAGGACAACTACCCCGATAGAGGAGGATGAAAAGTATATATCCGGAGTATGAAAAGAACTCAACAAATTTAGCTTCAAAAAGTAATCAAATAGCCCAGTCATTAAGTAGGCAAATGAACTGAATAAATTATTGTCAAAAGAATTACAATTGACCAATACATTCAAAATCTTCAGCAATTCGCAAAATGAGAATCAAAACCACATGGAGGTTCCACGCAACCCAATTCAGGTAGCTGTTATCAAAAGTTAAAAAAAAAACAGTGTAAGTTGGAAGGATGAGAGGGAAAGCTGTTCTTCGGCCATGCTGGAGCAAATGCCAATTGGTACAGTCACTATAGAAATCCATATGAAAGTTCCTCAAAAACAGAAAAAAATAAAGAAAAAAAAAACACTTAAAAAAGCAAAGAAGCCGGGTGTGGTGGCGCACGCCTGTAATCCCAGCACTTGGGAGGCTGAGGCAGGAGGATCGGTGCAAGTTCGAGACCAACCTGGGCTACAAAAGTGAGCTCAAGGTCAGCCTGAACTGCATAACGAGACCCTGTCTCAAAAAGACAAAAAAAAAAAAAAAAAAAAAAAAAAAAAAAAAAAAAAAAAAAAAAAAAAAAAAAAAAAAAAAAAAAAAAAAAAAAAAAAAAAAAAAAAAAAAAAAAAAAAAAAAAAGCAAAGAAATATTTGACTACTGATTAATACAGCAAGGAACTTTAGTTTGTGATGAAATGTCATTAAAGATTACATCATGTCTGGGTCAGATCTATTCATAGGCCAGAGAATTTCAGGTCGATATTCATAATTTTACCATTGCAGAAAAAAATGCTGAAGATATCAGAAATCTGAAGATGCAGAAAGGAAAATGAAGTGACTGAGATTTGCATGCATAGCATGAGGTAGTCTTACAAAGCCGCTCAGCTTGAAAGAGCTCACAGCTGATGGAAACCCTGTTCTTGCATTTGGGTCTATGAGGCAGCATCTTGCCTTCCTGTGGATGTGGAAACAATGGCGGCCTGCATTTGAGTAAGGGAGCTGTCGAAAGTATAAAGAACAGATGCAAATGTATTTGTGGGAAGTGTAAGAAGTCGTTTTAAGAATGTCTTCTCCTGCCTGTGCTGATTTGCATGATCCCTGAGGGATGTACACAGCACTTCGCTGTTTCCTTGGAACTCCTCTTGCTTCGGGTAGCTTAAATGTGGTTATGTGACTCTTTGTGTCCTTAGGATGACCCGGAAGTTTCCAGAGAAATTTGTGGTGTTGTCAAAAGTAATGGTTACATGTGTTATGTGTCCAGCCTGCAGGGAAATAACTGTAACTCTATTCAGTTTTGGGTTTGCAGCTTCACAAATAGCCTGGGGCCTGCTGTTCTACTATAAGTCTTGTTTAAGCTTTGCTGTTTAAAGCAGAAACTTGGAAGAGAGGAACGTGATGTGACAGGTGACAGCTGTCATGTTTCTGAGTTTACACAACATCCATTTCACTGACTGTCAGCAATCAAGAGAAGATTGAGGGACAACCAAAAGAAAGCTACTTGGTAAGAGGAATGTCAACCCTGCACTCTGGGCAGGGGGCTCAGTGTGTACTAGAAAGCACATTATAGAGCTCAAGAGCAAGGTCAAAGAGGTTTATTGCCTTTACCTTGTAAGAGAGCAGCATAAGAACAACAGTGAACTCTGGTTTACATGCATTGACTGTAGACACAGATTTGTTCTTGCTGCTGACTGCAGCATCACACATGCCAGGAATGCATTTGATATTTGTGGCCATGCTTAAAAATACACGAAATGTAGTCACTGACATTGGTTAGGACCATAGACACAATCCCTGCAGCCCACGTCCAGTGGGAGAACAACTTCAGCACTTCCACTCACTGTAAATGACATATGTGGTCAATTACAGAAAACAAATTAGAATTAAAGTATTTTGCAGATCTTTCCAGAGCATTGGTTCTTAACAGGGCAGGTATGACATGAATAGGAAGTTTCAGAATTAGTGTGGAATATTCTGTTTGTCAGAAAGAGTAGAAAAGAGACATCAGATGCACAGATTTTTAATGATGACAGAGGTCTGGAAGTTAGCTCATTTTAGAACGTAAGACATTCTAAAATATGCGGGGCTGTGTTTTAGAATGAACAATTGCTCTGTGTTTAACAAGAAAACACTTCTCTATGACTGATTAAGTATATAAAACAGGTTCAAATCTTTGTTTTTTTTTTTAAGTTTTACATTCTAACATATTTTGCTTTCTGGTACTAGGGATTGAATCACATCCTCATCCTTCTTACTTATGACTTTTGAATATTTCTTTTGTGACAGTTGAGTCTTAAATTGCTAATTTGCTCAGGGTCATCTTTAATTTGTGGCCTTGCTCCTCTCCGTCCCCTCCTCCTTCCCCCTTCCCCCCTCCCCCCTCCCTCCTTCCCTCTTTCCTCTGTCCCCTCCTTCCTTCCCTCTCCTCTCACTCTCATCTCCTCCCTCCCTTCACTTACACCCCCCTTCCCCACCTTTGCTCTCGTCCTGCTGGAACACAGCTTGCTGGAATTGCAGGCATGCACCACCCCACCAGGTTTGTGAGGGGATTTTGTGGTTTGATATCCTACTCTGCAAGTAATGAGCTAACTTCCTAAACTGCAATAAATAATAAATAATCCATTCTGCCTAACTGGTCCTGCTACCTTTGTCATTTACAAGCTCCTATAATGTAAATGAGTCTCTTTCTCTAGGGTATACAGTGTGAGCCCAGTTCATGTTTGTGACGGTTAGGTTAGCAATGCTTCTCTCACACATGAATACGGGCTTCTTCTCGACTAAATTTGTGTAGGTTTTGCCTTAAAATCTCCAAATGAATCAAGTTTTTAATTAGCATAAAGAACAAATAATGTATTTGTCTTTCAGTGATGCTTCACATTTAATTAAAATATCATGAAAAATTCTTCTTTCTTTAAAAGCTTCAGGAATTAAACATTGAGACATTTATATAAATTGAAAATTAATTAAACTATTCTGGAGAGGGTGCACAATAAAAACTATGCATTATGTTTAATGACATATAAACTAATGCAATGAGCCACTTCATCAGTACTATTTTGGCTCATGCCTCAAACAGCACAATAGCTAAGCTCGGAGTACTATTATTTTAAGTAGTGATCTATGTGATACGTATTTATACAGAGAGACAAGACCAGTCTGTGAGCTTCCTCTTTTTCTCTGAATCTTTCTTCTCTTATAATTTGAAAGTTGGCTTATTTTAAAGTGATTCTGTAAATGTAACAGTGGCTTTGAAACGCTACATTAAAATAGTCTATTTTAACGGAGCCACTCAAAAAAAAAAAAAAATCATTTGCAGCTTGTATAAAAGGAAAATAGAGTATGAGGTGCACTTCCATGGCTGAGATCTGATATTCACAACGGAGAGAAGGGGAGAGGAGTCTTTCTGCATTAGCAGCATGACCGAAACACTGAGGGGTTTCACTCCGTCACATCCATTATTTCATCTATTGTCCTAATTGAATTTTCCATGATTTTCCTGACAGTGAAGGTTGGCGATTCTTAAGTACAGTACAAAAGATTTGAAGCACTCATGTTAATAATTACACAAGCTGTTGAAGCATTTTGCTGAAGGGCGTATTGTCAAAAATATCAAATTTAGACAAAAGCAGAAGCTACAGATGTGAGTGGAACTAGAAGCCCCGAGTGCCTTTGTTTTTAGCCACAGAGAGAAACCACCTCATGAGGCTTAAATGTTAGTGAAGCATTCACATGGTTGGAAACCTTTGGAGAGCTCTAAACAGGAAAGCAAGATCTTTGGAGAATTGCCATCAAATTGTTGCAGCCACTGTCTCTGCTGTCGCTACCAGGGGCCTGTGACAATATAAAAACTATTATTCCTGCATTGCTTCTTAGTCAAATTGATTCGCTTTCCATTGATATGTATTGGCCACTTTTAGTAGATCAGATTCAGAAAATAAAATTTCTTGTGGATAAAAGTAAACTTTCCTTGAATAGCCTTCTGTCTTTCCTGTAACACTGCAATCATTCTGTTTTTAGCTTTTTGTTTTTGTTTTTGTTGGTGTCAGAGAAGGGGAAATTTTCCACGCTGTGAAATTTTCTGGTATCATTCTTCCCAATTTGCCATTCTTATCAGTCGAAGTTTGAACAAATGTATCCATGAGTTGTAGGCAATCACCAAGGATCTATGATGAAAGAATGAACAGATGGTATCCCTTCTTTTGGGACCAACCATTTTCAATTATAAGTAGAAGCTTTTATGAGCAACAACGTGTCAGTGTATTTAAAAGAAATACCTAACATTAAAGAGTGTTGTAAAGATAGTGGTTGAACTATAAAGCTAATGCACTGCTCTCATTAGGCTGGATTTTCTCTGTTACCTGTATGTCGTTTGAAGCCTAGAATATGCTAGAATGAATAGCAAAGATTTGTCCATAGCTGGATTTTTAATTAGATTGCTTTATCTTCTTTATTTAAAATTTTGTAATAGGTCTCAATACACAGCTCAGACTCACAATGATCCTGCTGTTTCCTACCTCCCAAGTGTAGGGACTATAGGCACACATCACGATACCCAGACTCCATCACTGGCTCAGCGCACTCAAGAGAGGGGCTGGCACAGCAGGCGGGACCAGGAACAGAACCCTGACCCCTGAGCTTCCCTAAGCAAGCACTTAGTCTGCTGAGCTATACCACCGGCCCTAGTTAGATTTCTTTGAGTCAATGGAGATATAGTAATTTATCCAGTACAGTCTATACAAAGAGAGAAATTATATTTTTCAATATTAATACCTTGAAATACAAAAGTCCCCGTGAGTTACTGTTTGAAATTTATGTATGTATGTATGTATGTATGTATGTATGTATGTATGTATTTATTTATTTATTTTTGTCTTTTTCAGACAGGGTCTCGCTATGCAGTTGAGGCTGGCCTTGAGCTCACTTTTGTAGCCCAGGCTGGTCTCGAACTCGCACCAATCTTCCTGCCTCAGCGTCCTGACTATTTGAAGTTTAAATATAAGAAATAGTTACCCACAGCAAGGAAGTGAATTTAAGTGACATTTTAAGAGAATATACCAGGTGGGGAAAACATAAATATATGAATCCATGTGGAGTGGAGCCCAGCTTCAGTTGACATCTTGACCCTCAACATAATAAGGCAAATAAATGGGGTCAGCCTCAGTCAAAATGGAGATAACTGATTTTCTTTCCAGGAGAGCTGCTTAAGTGCTCCTCCTCAAGTACTGTTTTATCTACATTATTTCCAATTTTTAGACATGTTAGAAAAATTGAAGCGAATTGCACCTCTGATAACTTGAATCAACATCGATGGTTATTTCATATGATGCTACATAAATTTCCCTGAACATGTTATTGAATCAATGTAAAATATGGGACAGCAATTTTGATTTTATACTCTTAGGAATCATTGAAAACTTTCTCATTTATAGTGCCCTATTAATCGAGCATATTTGTGAGCATTTGTCTTCACCCGTGTGCAAAGACAAAAGAAGGAGAACCAGGAATGATGGAAGGGGTGGGAGGAGGAGGAAGGGGCAGGAGACAGGAAGTAAGGCACACGGCGCGCTTACGCAAGCTCCCCAAGGGCTGGAGGGATTATATGCCATGGACATGCATGGATAAATAAAATAATTTCAACGAACTACAGTTTTATACATGCTTGTCTCAGTTACTCTTCTGTCATTGCTGGGACAAATATCTGACCCTCAAAATGAAGGAAAAAGAGCTTTATTGAGCTCCCCATTACTTCCGTCCATACTTAGCTGGCTCCAAGGCAGAGCGCCACATAGCAGAGAATTACACTTCATGGCAGTGGCAAAGAGCAGAGAGCAAAGCAGAGGTGTAGCAGCAATAGTGGCCACAGAAAGGAGGTTCCTTAAATTGCGTTCAGGCTATATGGGTGAGGGCTGAGAGTACTGCTCACCCCGATAATCACAGAAACACTCACCCCCATAATGCCAGCAATACTCACACCCATATTCCCAGTGGCTCATGAGTTAATCACCAACGTAGAGTCCGTCCCATACCAGCCTAAGGCTTTGGAGGGACAACTAGATTCAAGCCATAGCAACGAGCAAATAAAATTTCTGAAAAACGAATACTTTATCTCAACTTATTTTCAGTAAGAACACAACTTCACATTACAATGTTAATCTTTTTTCCTGTTATACAATTTATTAACAGCTACTCCTATGAAGAAGACTAGAATACTATTGATTTCAAGTTCATGTCTATATATTTTAATCAATTTGAATAATTAAGGCCAAGGACAATAAAACTATTAAGTAATTGATTTTACGTTAGATTTAAATACGTATTTCTAAAATCTTTTTTAAATGTAATTTTACAGTATATGAACACCCATGATTCATTTTCATCTGGCAACAACTCTGATATAGCTAAGGTAGGAAAAAAGAACATAGCACTGATTCAGTAAGTTGCCCAAGGCCTTCCAGATAATTAATGACACAGACCAGATGAGAACAAAACTCTTTGAGCTAATGTGACATACATGTAATTGGATAGAAGTTAGTTAAGCAGGAAAAGCAATAAGAAACAATGCAGAGAGCTTTGCAACTTCAGCTGATACTGCTGGATATTCGCTAGTGAATCTTACGAGGGAAACTAAAAGGACAAATGCAGATAAAATGATGAGATTTACCAATTTAAAAGAGCCTTCAAAATATACTTTTATGATTTCAGCAATGGGAAGCATTCTCAAGAGACACAGTCACTTATTTAAGGCGTTTTGTGAACATGGTAGAAAAAAATAGAACATTCAAAAAGATGATAGATAGCTTTAGCTCTGGTATTTAACAAGAGAGAAGGTAAGACAACAAATAGCTACAAAAGTAAAAAAAAAAAAAAAACAAAAAAAAAAAGAGTCTGGTCCCTGAAATCACTGCAATAATATTGAGAAGCCCTCTTTTAATACATGTTGTTTAGATCAATTCTAAATCACTCAATAGAACAAAAGGTTAATAGGGGCATGACCTGTGTCCTTCAGTATCAGAGGGTGGAGCATCAATTCAAGGATTTGTCAGATATCTTTTATATCACATTGTATCTGAAATTCCCAAACCTACGCCTGTTGGCCTCACCTCTGTCTTTTAGGCTTGTGCTGGGCACTCTTCCATCATAGCTCTCTGGAGAGTAGACAGCTAGGACTAACCCAACAGCATCTTTCACTGGGGTATGTTGTTAAATAGAACTTGCACATCCACAAGTGATACTTTAAGGCTTTTTTAAAATTTAGAATGGTGGCAAAAGTGGGAGTTGATGGGTTTAAGTTTGAAACTGAAAATATGAGGAAATTTCAAACTTTAACTAAGTCTTCATAACGGACACTGCTGAAATCCAGATGATTAGTAACTAGTTCAAAGACTTGTGCTCCAGTAAGTTGGAGAATTCTTAAGAAATGAGTATATCCTTACATACATATGAATTGTACTCCAGTAACAGGCAAATCAAATATATGACCAATATAAAACTTACTAAAATTTTAGTAAGTTAATAAAATTCCAGCACTGAATGGATTCAGCATTGAATTCTCCAAGAACTTCGATGAAGATTTAATAGCAATGCTCCCCAAATTCATTAATGAAATTTAAAGGGGAGAAGTATTCCCAACATCACTCACTATAAGCCAGCATTCTTCTGATCCTGTTAGCAGGCCAAAAGGAGATATATAGGCCAATCTCTTTAATGAACATACATACAAAGGTCTTAAGCAAAATGCTGACAAATTATCAATCTACTATGTCACGATCAAATGGGCTTCAACCCAAGGATGCAAGGATGGTTCAATGTATGCAAATCAATACACACAATATGTTGCACGAATAGGGAAGCAAGGGCAAAAGCTTGTGATCATATCAATACAGACAAAATAAACCTTTGAAAACATCAACAACTTATGCTGAAAGCATAATATACCGAGGGAAAAACATAAAAAGGACCTTACAGCAAATAAATGAAAGCAACGTACTGCCAACATCATGTTAAATGGAGAAACACTGACAAAGTTTCCCTTAAAATGAAGGACAAGTTTGACTTCTGGTCCTGCGTGCTACACTGGTCCCACCTCTTGGAACACTGAGCCTGCCAACAAGATGGTGCATGGTGGTGCATGCCTGCAATCCCAGTGTTGAGGAGGGTGAAAACAGGAGATCACTATGAGTCTGAGCTACATAGTGAGACCCTGTACCAAATACATTAAAAAATAAAACTAAATAAAAGATCAAGAGGTGGGTAAAAAGGAAAGGAACAAGCAGAGTAAGAGATGAGAAACATTAAGATGTGCTAGGTTCTAATTCCCCATGAGTGAAGTCGTTGTGTATTGAAGCCTTGTACTAATGCAATAATTTAAAAATCAAACATGTTTGGGGCCATTAAGAAGGTACAATATTAAGTTGTAATATTAGATTATAAGCTCTTGGTACAGCTATCCCTTTTTATTATTGACTAAATCTCCATTGGTGTGAGGAGTGGGCAGTCTCCCAAGTTTCCATTATTACATGTCTAATCAGTGATTCACATCTGTTTTTATTAGAATGACAATGTCCACTAGTGAAAATTCCAGAAGCTACTCTATTACTAAAGGATTGTGATGATATTTTCATTTTGTCCAAAGTATGTGCTTAGAATGTGACCGTTCCATCCTTCCCTTCCCTTTTCAAACAGGATCTGATCATGCTGATCATACAGCTTTAATTTTAACTGATGAAGATTAAATCTAATAGTATTTTGTTACTAAAAATATCAGTATTGTATTTATCAGGGCACTTCTTCCTTGATCAAAGGCCCGCACAAGGTGGCCCATTTCACATTTCCACAGATATCCACTCTCCATGGTCTCTCAGGGGCCAAGCCTTTGAAAGGCTGGCTCTCTTGCTATACCAGGTAATTGTTCTACAGTTTTTCAGTGCGTTTGACTTCTATGTGTCCTTCATGACTAATGCCTTGCCTGACTGCCTCTGTGAGGCTGTCCCTGTATCTCACTGAAGCTTACCGCCTTAGACAGTGTGTGCTGCCATCGTCACTGGGTGCTATCACTGATTTTTTCAACTGTCAGTCTATAGTACTTGGTCTTAGTGGTTGCAATATGCTGCTTTATTTGTGAAACAGTTATGCAAACATACTATCTGATCTGTTCTAATGTATGCACCGTCAAGTCATTATCCATGAAATAAAATATGGATGGGCTGTGTAAAACACGGTGATTGTTACTAGATACCAATGTCAGCTTAGGTGGAGCGAGATATGGTTTAGCAGAGCAACTCAATGGATGAAAAGAACAGAGTGCTGTGCTACAGGAAGTAGCTCCAGGCTGACGCTTATAGGTCCAATGCTTGGTAAACAATATTTATATAGAATGCATGATTGTAGAACCTAACAACTTAGAGATAGAGATAAATAAGCAAATTCTTTCCAGACTTAAGAGTTGTTGCTCCTGAAACTTTAGAAAATATTTTGTGGATTTGAGTAGGTAACTGAGAATGTGTAGAGGTCATTTATCTTATTCTTCTCTACTTTGTATTATACAGATTACGTTATATAGAATACTATACACTTTACAGTCTATGTCTAAAGAAGGTAAGAACTTCAAATTTTCATTCAAATTTCTGAGAGTTTATCACTAAATCTGTATTATGAAGAAAAGTGATGCTAGAAGAGACCTAAGATCCAGGCCTGCCAAGTTGGTCCCAACTCTGAGGTGCACCAAGAGAGCAACTGAGACTGGGCATGGTAGTACACACCTGTAATCCCAGCTCTTAGGAGGCTGTAAACAGGTGGATCACTGTGAGTCTGATCTAGTAGTGAGACCCTGAACACCCTGTGGGCCTTCCCTGAAATTCAAAAAAAAAGAAAAAGAAACAAACAAACAAAAAAGTTTAACAACAGTAACTAAAATCAGTAGGCTTGACTTAGGTACACTTTGGAATAAATTAGTAATTCTCAATATCTAAGCACAGTATGAGAACTTTTATAACTATGTAAAACTATTTGAAATTCACTCCCTATGGCAGATTAAGATTTTTCTCAGCTATTTCTTTATTATGTTTATATCATGATGTATCAATTTACCAGTGTTAGTTACTGTGAAATAATAGGTATTAATGAAATAAGTAGTGTAAATTCGTATTCAAAATGCTGTAAAGAATAAGTCAATAGAATGCAATACTAAAGAAGAAAACATAGGCGTCCATTCCTGTTTAAATGCATTACATATTGTACTGCTTTACAGAGCAAATCAAAATGTGGAAACTTATGAAACAAGCCCCTAGTAAATCCTTGAAGAAATATAATTAGACTTATAATAAATCATAACAGGAGAATAAGATATTACATACACAAACACTGAGGATTTCCATAATGCTGTTTCCTGGTATCATCTTTCATTCACAGATCATGTGGACTGCATTAGCTGTAATAATTTATCTCAGAACAATATTCTTTGCACCACAGAATAGATTGTGTCATATATGCTGTTTGTTTAATTTTCAAAGACAATACAAAATATATTGAAAACTATTCAGTGAACTTGTCTGAATACAATTCTGAATAGAGGGATAAAACATCTTAGAGTTGTTTAAAAACTCCATAAAATATTTTGGAGTTTTATCAAATTTTGAAATACTAAGTATATTTAATATTTCTAGTAAAAAACAATTGTAGTTGTGAAAATGTTTGCAAAATGTGTATTTTACTACCTTCTAAATCTCTTTATTGTCAGATCTGTCACCTAATCCTATCAAAATTCTTAAAAATAGCAAAATAACTTTTCAAAGGAGTTACAAACATGTTAAGTTAAACCTTAGAATTGTACACTTTAACATTCATTCCATTTCTTTTCTATGCACCTTTCTTATAGTTGAAGGAAGTGAGTTTCTTCTGCAGGACAGGCTTGCATGCAAAAATAATTGCCAAACACGCACCTCAGAGTAAGTAGTAAGTATCTACACTTGTTGGAGTTCACAGCCCCATAATATCAGCAACAGACAGAAGGAAAAGGAAAGAGGAGGAGGGGGGAGGAGGAAGAGGACGAGGAAGACAAGGAGGAGGAGGAGGAGGAGCCCTCGACAATTCAGGCTTCCAGTAGCTAAAGGGCCAGATGCTTCTAAGCCCCGGGGGGTCTGACACCTCTGATTCCAGGTGACTCTAATCCATCTCTCACCAGCATCCATGACCTGGAGCCTCAGGCATCACAACCTCCCAAATTCAAGCAGGGACAGTTTTTAGCGTGGTGCCTTAGCCAGAACTGACAGAAACAGAATGGAAGCTGACAGTCCAAGGTGCTTCCCACGCTAAATACCCTTCCCATGCTTAGAGGGTTTATATTTTTAAAAAAGAAGCTGTGATATATGAATGTTTAAGTTATTGTTTACAACATTTTTTTTTTAAAGCTTGGTTTCAGGGGCTGGGGAGATAGCTCCGAGGCACAAGTGCCTGCTGGGCAAGTGCAAGGTCGTGAGTTCAAACCCTGGTCCCACAAAAAAACAAAAACAAAAACAAAAAAAAACATAATAATAATAATAAAATCAAAGCTTGGTTTCAGAGTCTCCGCATTGTTTCTAATTAAAGAAAAATCTTGTTTGGTGTATGGGTTGGTGTGTGGAAATGTACATAATTTGAATGATTATTCTATGATCATATGCAAATACTCCTTGGCTTTCTAGATCCTTGGTTCAACTTTTACATTTTTTCTATCTTACCATCTATATGAAGTCTTCAACTACAATTTTCCTAGCCATATTTAAGCAAAGATTTAGCTTGGAGTTTAAAATTTAGACATATTTTAACATGGTAATGACGTTACAAGATCTGCACAGAAAGTTTTTTTTTTAAGAATGTCTCTTTGTTTTTATAATTTTATTCCTTTCAATGAGAAATAACAATAAGACAGGTTAAAAACATATCAGTTGGACAGCCACAACCGTTGATGCAATGCATATTGTTGTCTTCATAGTAGTAGATCAGAGTGCAAGATGCAGAAATGATAAATTTTCTGAACACTATCGGTACAAATATTTCTTCTCATTGAGCTAAGAGGAACTAGTTTTATGCATATACCACTATTTCATAGTAGTGGTGATTTATCAGTAGAATTGGCATCGTTAGTAGCTGTTGAATTGAGCTTTTCACAGATCAGAATACTTATCTGGCTTTACTTTATATGTCTCGTGGTTAAACTTTTCTGCTGGGTGGTTAAGGCCAAGTTAAAGCAAGATCTTTGTAACAAAACACGTGACTTCTGTATCTCACAAGGTCAGTCAAATCCCCTCAGAATTTACCTTGAAGCCACATACAGCATTTGGTAGAACTTTTGTCAGTGTCAAATGTTTGGATGAGTCATAGTCATTGCTTGACCAGTTTGCTCTCTGTGGAAGTCAGAGAATGTTTTCTCTCTAGGTGACTATCCTTAGGTATACTATACATCACTGGTCCCTTTCCTTTGGCCCCATAATCTCCTTGAACAGAAAATTTGGGACACCATTGAGTTATAGTATGTTACAGTATAGGTTCTCTTATGTTCTGAGTCCTCACTGACCTTGAAGGGCTAGGGCCAAAATATTGGCTATCCTTGTGGCCCTTCTTTCTCTCAAATTTTTGGTATGTAAACTAAAGTTATTAACCTCCAGAAGAGAAGCTTAGTGATACTATTATTGTATAACATAGGTACTTGATCTTAACATCACTGTCTTTCTGAATATTAAAGGCCTTAGACTTAATGTGCAACTGGTATTTTTCATCAGTCATTGATATTCTGATAAATCCCTATAGAACGTAATAAAAAACAAGCAAGCAAACAAACAAAAACCAAAAACAGTTGTACATGTCTGCACAGCAATTTAGAAATGTAATCATATACGAAATTGTAGTGGATCAGTCCTATTGCGAGGGATTGAACTCAGTACTTGTGCTTGCCAGGCAAGTGCTTATTGTATGTAAATACTATGTATTGAAAGAAAATAGTAAATTTGTATAGCATAAATGATATGGATTTTACGAGATAAGGGAAAAATTATAGTGTCTTGGACTTTCACTGGCTTTTATTCTACTCACATATAGTATGAGTATTTTAAATTAATTTAGTTATTTACTTAATATATTTATTTATTCATTTAGTATAGAGTCTCAGTACACACCTTAGACTCACAAAGATCGACTGTCTCAGCCTCTCTAGAGCTGGGAGTAGGAGTGTGTGCTACTATGCCCAGCTTCGGTGGCCAGCATGGCGCAAGGCCTGGCATGGCACGTGATACTGGGGATCAAACCCATTTCCTTATGCTCTCAGACAGGCACTTAGACCACGGTGCTATCTTCCTATCCCTACAATAAGTATTTTATTGACTCCATGGAAGAATAAACAATTTATTTTTACCAAAATGTTTATAATAAACAAAATAGTTGAGAATAATATATATTTTTCATTAATATATGTCCTTTTCATTTAGTATGTGATTAAAAAATATCAAATGATAGGTTCATGATAGTATTTTTTGGATAAAATTATTCCAAAATTAGTAAAGATTCCTCACTTAATTTTTAGTTACTGAGCTAAAGATAAATCAGACGGAGGTCTAAAACATGGAAATCTTTTCTTATAAGTGCAATTCTTTCCAATATGGGTTACAAATATCTTCAAAAATAAGTATTCTTCTGTCTTACATTAATTGCATTTGTCTGCTGTCGTTCATATGTCACTTTATTACATCCAATTTAAATATCGATATAATAAATTCCAATAATAAGAAGATTAACTAAAATGTGTGCTTTTTATAAAGTTCTAAACATGCAATAAAGAGTAAAGGATGACTCGTATCATCGGCCATACAAACTTAGTATAATAAGATTTATTTGTGTTTCTGAAGTTATCTGGCACAATGATATTCATGGGTAGTAAAATAAATCTTTTATTCCTAAACATTCATGGAATTCTTTTATATGTAATATAGAGATTTAGGAAGATACAGTTTGCCCTTTTAGTCCTTAATATAGCTTCTTAAATGAGGCCATGTATTTTTCATTTTATCTGGTATAGAGCTGCTTGTGTAGTTTTCTAGAACATAAATTTGAGCATGTGAGATTTTTTAAAAAATTAATTATATTACTTTTCATAATAAATTAAAATATGACAGTTTCAAAACACGTTAGTAGTATATTTCCAATAATTGATACAATGCATATTGTTGTCCTCTCTGTACTTATACAGAGCACAGGGTGTAGAAATTGTAAATTTTCTAATGATTATTGATATAATAGATTTCTTCTCTTTGATCTAAGAGAAGGTTGTTGTATACATAGTCAAATGTTTCATAATTGCAGTGGGTTACTGGTGAAACTGGCAATATTGGTAGCTGTTGATTTGAGCCTTTTATGGCTCAATATACTATACTACCTTTACGTTTTGTGTGTCATGTTTAAGCTTTTCTGCTGGGTGGTTAAGGGCAAGTTAAAGCAAGACCTATATAACAAAACATGTAGTTTTTGTATCTCCCAAGATCAGTCAAATCCCTTCAGGATTTACTTTGGAACCATGTAGCGTGCTTTGTAGAACTGTTGGAGCATGTGAGAATTTTATGTTTAAAAAAGTTGACCTTAAGAGTCTAATGGGAGAAGCAAAGATGAGCTGACCTGCCAGCCTCATGTTTGCTTTTCGCCACACGTTCACTTACATCTGATGTTTCATGCCTGGAACGTGGATCTCCATCGTACTTGGCTCTTGTGCACCCTTCGACACCTTACTTGTGTACTGGGTCCGAGAACTCTTCCAGCCTTCTCCAGAGAGTAGGCGACCCTTGCTCTGTGTGCATAGAAACACCCTGTGGAGGCAGAGGTGAGAAGATACTGTGCCAGAAGAAATCGTGCTTTGAAGTTCCCAGACTGCTTTATACTTTTTGGGCCTCTCCCTGCCTCAGACTATCTCTACAGGACTAAGTTCACTTATGGTTTAGAGGCTTCTTGCCCACCCACACATTAGCTTTTCTTTACCAGAAACAAGAGCCAATCTCCATAGCCATTGGCAATATGACTGCTGAAAGAGATGAGTTTGAGTTACAAATTGGCCAAACTAATTGCTTCTTCTCCATAATTATGAGTACAGAAGCAGGAAATTAATGATCTGTGGTTTTGTTTGTTTGTTTTGATCCTTTTTTTCCATGCTTGACTTTATGATTTATGACTCAGGAGATTTTGACTTTCTTTTTGCACAAGTATGTATTTATACAATATGTTTTATTAACTTTATTCACTATGTCTAGTTCCATTTATTTTCACAGTGGGCTAGTATTATCACCTACATTCATTTTTTAAATTGAAATACAGTATTGATCTCATCAACTGTTATTTTTGCATACATTACACTTTTATGTTTTAGTCCAGTAATGTAATTAAATGTATCTTTCATAAACATTAAGAATGGGAAAGAAAATGTAGCTTGAAGAAATTCTTGCTGTATTTTGCATAAGCTGGACCAACTAGCAAAACACATTATCTTGAGTTCACCATAGAATGTCTTTGACTTCAGTTTTGAAAGATAATTTTGGCAGATATAAGATGTCTGCTATGACTATTTATGTTTGGTTTTACAACAATTTAAATATGTCATCATGCTGACCTTTTACCCATCTTGTTCCAGTTGGAAATCAGTAGTTACCTTATTAGGGTTACCTTCCATGTGAGGAATCTTTCACATAACATAATTTTCCAAAGTTTCCATTTGTCTAAAGCTTCCTTCATACTTAAGATGATGTATGAACATCGATGTCTTTGTGTTTATTCTCCTAGCATACACATTGTTCTCTGCTTGTGAAAATTAATGTTTTTAATCAAATTTGGGAAATGAATTCTTTATTGTCTATTACTCCTTCCTCTTTCTCCACTCCTTCTGATATTCACATTACTCATACAATGGCATGATTAATGGTGTCACACATTGCTCTAAGAGTCTGTTCATTTTTCTTCATTATTGCTCTCTGTCTGTTGTCTTGATTGTATAACCTTTAGTCTTCTATCTTCAAGTTCACCGATTCTTTTTGGTATATGTTTTAATGTACTGTTGAACCTCCCTAATAAAGTTTTATTTAATTGATTGTACTATTCAAACCTGCTATTAGTTTGTTTGTGAGAGACTGGCTTTGGGTCTAAGTTAGTCCTGCACTCACTGATGCTGCTCTGGGTGCCCTAGAAGTTGCTGGAACTAGGGAAAGTTACAACTAGAATGACCACTAAATCCTGCTTCAACCCTATAAGAAAAAAAAAAAAATCCTACAATTTCTAGTTCTTCACTGGTATTCTGTGGGATTATCTATTTTCAACATAGCTCCCCTTTTAGCCATAATCCCAGTTTCCCTTAGTTTTCCAAGCCTAATTATCACAATCCTTTGAGGTTTCTGTGGAGTCCATTGTGTTCATAGGTCGTATGCAACTTGCCTGGTGCTTCCATATTTTAGTCGCCCTTTGCTATTCAAAGCATAATTTTTTTTAAAAATTTCACATTTTGGTAAAGTGCAGTAATTGCCTTCCCCATTCTTGGGGGGCTTCTTTTCATTGTTAGCTTCCTTATCCATCTAGTCACGTGGTTATATCATTAAGTGAAGCATTGCCTCCCTGTATTGTGAAGCCTTGGAGCCTATTCCACAGATTGAGTGGCTCTGGGCATGTGCATAGCCTCTCCAGTATTACAGTGGCATCAGCAGTGTCTTCATCAATTCTTCCCTTGTACTGTCCCCTTTAAATATCTTTGTCCTTTAGTGTCACCTCTAATTGTTAGGCTTCAAGAATGGCTGGCTGATTTTTCTCTCATTTTAAAAATGATCCAGAACAGGAAATTGTTTCCCACCCTGATCAAATGAAATTTAAACATGAAAAATATTTATTCCACTCATGGTGGTTTACTCTGACTTCAGGAAGGCTTAGAAAAACAGTCCTTTTTGTTTTGCAAGAGTTCTTCCTCATTGACTACCTGGCCACTGGTTTAGCAGATTTCTGTCCTGGATCTATCAAGTTCTTCTATTTCTTGCTGCCGAAATCTCTGCATTATATTACAAATAACTTTAGCCAGAGACCTTCATTCTGCACGAATAGAGTTCCTCTACATGGGAAGAGCATTAGAAGAATCTGTTTTCCTGAATTCGCCTCAACTGGAATTCCTCATCAAACTCCCTGTTCCTGGTGTTAGGACAGATAACCATGATCTCAGACTTGCTTAAGGAGGGATTTTTTTACATGTAAGCTGGTATGACTGTGGCTAGAGTCTCGTTATTCTTTGATTTTTATGCTTGGGATAAAAATTGTGATCGTGAATCTTGACTGTTGGCTTGGTTGCATGAGAGACCCTCAGACTCAGTCCATCACACTTCTGTGTTCAGCTGCATGGAAGGTGGAGGTGGAGCCTTGGGAACCAAGCAGGGTCTCTTGCCCCTCCTTGCACTTCCTGTTCCCTTGTCTCTGCTTCCTGTTTGCTGTAGTGTGGGAAGCTTTCCTCTGGCTTATTTCTAGCTTAGAGTCAACGAACGTCCATTTTCCTCTTGGTTACATTTGCTTCATAGTTTGTCACAGTGATGGAAAAGCTGACCCACACAGATTGTGAGAGGAGAAGGGAGCTCCGCCACTTTTTGGCCCTTAGTAAGAATTTATCCTCTGTGTCCCACTGTTCTAACGCATCCTAAATGAGGTCCTGTCATTGGCAATGGGTATCACATTTCACTGACAGAGTCCATTGGAGATAGAAAATATTTTTGTAAAGTTTCTATCAAGTTGATCTGAGGTAAAGAAAAGGCACAGTTATGCATTTGAACGACCTCCAACTCTTTTTTATTTTTAATTGTTTTTTGTGTGTGGCCAGCTCATCTCACCCTGGTGGTTGGGGCTGCCATGAAATGTGGTGCTGGGGCTCCAACTGCAGTACCTGTCCCTGTATTTGCCCAAGAAGGTGCTTTAGGCAGTTGAGCTATCTCACTGATCCTGTCTCTATTCTTAAATTCAGTATTTTTTTCTCTAAAATCTTCTCAATTAGCTGTATGCCATTACAAGAACTTTCTGAGATTTTTAAATAGCTGTTTTACAATGTTCATCAAGTTTTTTTTTTTTTTTTTTCACATAGGAATGAGTCTGTAAGGCTTTTTACAGATGTATCTGGGATAACATGATTGAACCATTTTTATCTGTGCAACTGAAAATAGCAGAAAAGAAATATCTAGAAATATAAAAGTAAAGAAACATACAAAAAGAAGAAAAATTAATAAACTGAAATAAATATCTAGCGAGGTCCCTGTGCCTTTCCCATTGATGATTTTAATCTACAACAACCAGTTGTTTCTTTTTAATATATTTTGGGAAGATTTGACACAGCCCTTGAACAGTTTCTGTTTTTCTGGGATAATATTTGTTGACAAAAATTTCTAACAAAGTGTGTTAGACTCCAGAGCAAAAGATCCTAAGAAGTAAATCATAGGTTCTGAAACCTGCAGAGTGTGGTGATCTCCTGTTCCATCCATTCTATGCTGGATGGCAGGAGAATCAGAAAGATGGTGGAGCGAGTTAGGGCCTGAGACCGGACTAGAAGCTCCCCTCTCTGGGAGGAAACACGATGGTCTTACCACTCAAGCAGAGAACAACCATCATCCGTTTCATTTTGTTTCTATTTTATTTCATTTTTGGGGGTGGCGTGGGGTGGGATGGAGGTGTACCAGGAATCAAACTCAGCACCTCGTGCTTGCCAGGCAACTGCTTCTGCTGCTGAGCTATATTCCCAAACCCTTTCTTTCTGTTTTAATCCTCAAATGATTATATACTGACAACCAGTATTCTGAATGAGTATCTGCTTTTCTTAGTATATCTGTTCAAGTGTTGACCTCTTCCAGAACATTCTCCCACAGCTCTGTTGATTTTTTATTATAGTTAAGTTGCCATGTAATATTAACCACCACAAACTAGCCTCTTGTGACATCAGCAGCCATAAAAGTTTACTAAAATCATATTTGCTCTCTAAGTAAATACAGTGACAAAGTTGTAATTCTACCTACTATTATACAGTGGTATCAAATCCACTGATACCTCAAGAGAGACTGAAAAATTTTCAAAAGTGATGTTTCCTTGGACATTAATCAGATAATCTCAGGTTTAGTGATACCTAAAAACTGATCTAAAAATAAGTGCCTCATCACTTAATGACATTATAAAAGCAAATACATTGTTTCATTTTATGTTAAACATATACATATAAACACAAAATCAATAGAAATTGCTCATAACAATTAAATTTAACATTCTTGTTGTAGCTATTGTTTATAAAGTCATGTAGTTGTAGCTATTGTTTATAAAGGCCTTCTACGACCAATTCTGAAACATCTTTATCTTTAGCAACAACCTGAGATATTTGTGTTTCTTTATCTGGTGGAGTGATACAGCCTGCAGCGCTAAGGCTCTGAGATATTCGCAGTCCTTTTCTGGGTGGTGTTGTATCGGTATTTCCTTAACCATGGGGTATAATAATAGCATGAGATGTGCTAAAGTATTTTTCAAATTTCAGATACACCTTTCTGACTTCTATGGTGAAGTAGCCACATTTTTCTTTTCATAGCATGGAACAAATTTTCATATCAACACATAGCTACACTCTTTGTTTCCCGTTAAAATTTGCAAGGAACTCTTGGGCCTACTGGCTGAAATTCTGACAACTGGGGATAGGTACCTTCGCTATTATCCTTTAGGGATCCCCTAGAAGAGGACTGTTACGAAACAGTTTAATTTTGAATGGTGTTTACATAAACCAGGCCGATTCTTTTCTTTTCCTGTCAAATGATTATAAGGTACTACTTGGTATTGAGGGTGAGACTGGGAGAGATTGGGAAAGAGAAAACATTTTATCTGCGTGGGGTTCATGGGCATTTGGGCAACTTCTTTGTGTAAATTATTTGTTCCCCTATAGCTTGTTTAGGGCGGCTTAGTTATATATCACTTTCATCTGATGATAAGGTATTACACTGTGTGATAAACTTGAATTTCTGTCAATAACATAAGAAAATGAGAAAACCCTGGAAACAAACAGCAGTATAATACAAATAGCTTATTTCAGCAATCAGCAATATTAAAACTTTTTTTTTCGCTTTGATGATTTACCGAATGAAATTACATGTAACACTGTTGAAAATTTTAAAGTAATGCCTTAAAATATTTTATTGCATTCTTCTGTTCTTAAAATAAAACTTAAGGAGGTTGATGAGATAGCTCAGGGCAGAAGTGCCTGCCTGGCAAGTGCAAGGTCCTGAGTTCTATCCTTGGTTCTGCAAATAAACAAACAAACAAACAAATGAACCTTAGCAGAGCTGGCCAAATAGCCCAGCCGATTGAAGCACCTGAAAGCAGGTGCAGGCACTAGGGATTCCATCTCTGGGCCGGCCTTGCCGGCCCCACCCCCAGGGTTCCCTGAGAGGGCAATTGATTTGTTTTTGTTTTTGTTTTTTTGTCTTTTTTGAGACAGGGTCTCGCTGTACAGTTCAGGCTGGCCTTGAGCTCAGTTTTGTAGCCCAGGCTGGTCTCGAACTCTCACAGATCCTCCTGCCTCAGCCTCCCGAGTGCTGGGATTACAGGCGTGCGCCACCACGCCCGGCTTGAGAGGGCAATTGAGACTGGGTGTAGTGACACGTGCCTCTAATCCCAGCTCTCGGAGGCTGTAAACAGGCAGATCACTATGAGTCTGGTCTAGTAGTGAAACCCTGAAGACCCTGTAGATCCTTCCCTATAATAAATAAACAAATAAATAAATAGAAATAAAACTTAAGCAAAAAATTAGAGCTGAGCTGTGGCTTAGTGGTTGAAAATGTGCCTATTACTGTGAGAGATCCTGGTCCCAAGCCCTGGCACCTACAGTGTGTTAACACTGTGTAATGCCAGCCCTATGCTAGCTTCTAAAGATACATAGTTGATTGCAATATGTTGAGAATATGTAAGACTTCTCTGCTTCCCTTACCTACATATTAAAACTGTCATCATGTATTCAAAATGCAGATGAAGGCAAGGAGCAATACCAGCTTTCAAAGGCATCACGTTATTTACAGGAGCCTCCAATCCTGACACTTCCATGATGTGAAGAATTCTTTTCCCTTAGCTTTTGTTTTGCTTTACTTTTATAGCATCCATTTTCCCCCTCTTAGTATAGAGGAAACAGACTATAAATCAAGAAAATAACTTTTGCATGATAGATTATAAGAAACATTTGATCTTTTGAACTTCTGAAGCTACACGGCCAAAATGCTTTTATTTTTTGGCATTAGTCCCAGACTCCAGGTGTCATTCAAAGGAAATATTTTCATGATGTAGTGTTTGGTATTTTACCTCTTTTGATAAATCTCTATTTTTTTTTCTACTATTGCCTTCTTTTCCTTTTTACAAGCTTTCTTACAAATAGCAGCAGAAGCTGTTGTCAAAATGGAAAAAAAAATGACACCAGTTAAAACGTTATTTCTTTAGGCTATCTCAGCTATAAAAAATCCTGAGACATTATAAAAAGAGAGAAAGAGACAGAGAGAGCAAGAGAAAGACTACTAAAATGATACATATAACAAAATCACTCACCTTTACTGCTTGTGGTATACCCAGTCCCTGAGCACAATGCCTGGCAATGCATCAGTGAATATCGTGAATACTGCATAAACCCAGGAGAACCATGCCAGGATAAGACCTGTGCTAATGTTTCCACCAGAGATTTTTAAATTGTGCAGGGCTAAGACCAGGTAACAGGACGTAAGTTTCCTCCTTCTTATCATTTTTGAAACTCCAATTTACTTTTTAACCTTCATAGAACGAAATATTAGGGACATTGTCATTAGAATCAGTTGAGTTATTTCTATCCTAGATGTCATTTGTCTATAATGTAATATAAAAGTGAAGCGAACACCAAGTGAATGGGTTGGTGAATTGCTATTTTAAGCAATGTTTAATAGTATTGTTCTGAGGGGTGGATCAAAGCTACTTTATATTATTATGAAATGAAAACATGCCATACACCTGCTGAGGTAGGGAGCAATGTCACCTACAAGAAAATCAGAATGCCTTAATGCCTTACCATTCTGGAATTTCAGGAATAGATCATGGAGATGGAGCGACGGGGGAAAATTAGAAGCAAACCTGAAAACATTCTCAAAACTAACTAGTAAATTGCACAGAATCTTGGTACAGCATACAAATGTTCAATAATTTGTGAACTACAGAGAATTGGGTTGATAGTCATAGAGACCATGAGAGAGTGACTGATTTCTAAACAGCTGAAAAAATTTTAAGTCCTTGCTTTTCCTTCTTAATGTGAGCACAGCCTGTGAGAGTGGACATCCTGGTGGGAAACCGGAAGGCACGCGTGGGTTGGGAGTTCAAGGAGAAGTTGGTAAATGATGAGAGGTTAGGTATAGACGTTCAGGGCCCATTAGCCGCAGCCAGAAGCTACCCGTAGACCTGGAGTGTCACGTCAAGCACAGCAGGCTGTGTCACTAGCTGAAAACAATAGGAAAGAAAACAGTAGAACCAAGGTTTTACCTCAATGTTAGCCAGACCCCAATGGGTAAAAGGCTGCCGCTGAAGAGCAGATCAGAGCTCCGCTCTTAAACTCTCAGGTCTTTCACCTGAAGCACCCCGTGGGCAAGCCCATTTGGCAGTCAAGCAGCAACTGAGCCTCCTTAATGTGACCTGCGGCAGTCGGTCTTCCAGAGACAGAGTGATTGTGGAGCACCGAAATTCAGGCAGCGGGGTGAGGCAGGCAATGATAAGTGGGGGTCGAAAGGGATAGAGGCGAGATCAAGACATTCAGTTCAAGCGTATAATTTTAGAACTATTAAAGTATTTCTGTTATTAAATCTCTTGTTTTACATGTAAGGGAGAAATCTTTAAACTTAACCCTACTCTGCTGTATTCAAACTGAAAGTTTAGTAGTATAGCGAAATGAATAGCATTGACCTAAATTTGATTATAGAAAATAAATAATTATATCTAAGTTTCAACCATAACTGGCTATAAAAGTCCAATATAATCATTGATTATACAAATGAAATAACTCCATCTGTTTGAACCATAATTAAGAGTGAAAATCCGATATAATCATTAAAAATATATGCATTTTATTATATAGCTACAGAGTATATAGGAAGTCCCAGTAAATTCTACTACATCATTTTGTGTATATGTAGATATATATGAAATTTTAATTTGGAACCCAGAATCCTGGTGGGTATTATTTTCACCATGTTCCATTCTTTAGAGTAGAATCTTAAAAAGAAAAGAGTTCATCGAAATTGACCTCTAGGGCCCAATGCTTCCTGAACGTGCATAAGGCCAGGGTGTGGTCTAGTGCAAGTATTAGTACAGGACCAAAGATCATCCAGTAACAGATAATATGGTTTCACAGGGTGCAAACGTAGGGACAAAGGCTAGTAATTTATTCTACTAAAGATTGATGATGTTTGTAAAGCAAAAGAGATTTACTGATATATTTATTGATTTGATTTATTGGTTTGAAACGTTTTATTTTTCTCTCTCCCTTCTCCAAGAGCATTCATGAACGTGGCATTCATGAAAACGCCGCGTCTGCATCCTGGGGGCTGAAGCTCAGCGGGCAGCTGCGAGAGAAGATGGCTTAACGAAGAAGAATGATTTCTGCGGCAGACAGATCACACCGCGCCGCGCTGCCCTGAGTCAATGATGATGACGAACCAGAACGAGAGGGGAGTTAGAGCCGAGAACAATGCCTTGGAGTGAATCGCGTGAGAGGGAATGAAAGACCGGATGTAATTACAGTTTCATTTTGTATACTTTCCTTCAACTCTGAAGTATCATGAAATCACAGTTGGTGAATAGAAAGAAGTTCCACTTCTAAGCAAAACCAATGTCAGCGCATTTTGGTTTGAGTAAATATCCAGAATTTATAATGCAGAGGAATAAAATACGTTAAAATAATTTCAAATATTAAGACCTCCAAATCATGCTTCGTTTATGTGCTCATAGAAGGAAAATGATGAACTAGCTCTGGGTGCCTAACTCTAGAAGCAGAACTCAGAGGAGAATCCTGCGCAGCTCATAGGACCTCCCCCCAGAGGGCTGCTGAACCAGGTATACAGGCTGTGCAGCCAAAGCCCAAGCCAAAAGCACGCGGAACACATGCCAAAGCAAAGCCCAGCTTTGTCGTGGGCAGCCTGGGGGCAGCCAATTGGCGCCACGGAACCTGCTGTTCCTGGAAGGCAGCCTCTGCTGAACCTGGCCTCTGGGTCTGGCTGCGGTCAGTGTAGCCTGGAAGGCATCGAGTTCTGACACTTCCTTAAGTCTGCAGCCTCTCTTTCATAGCCCAAACCATGCCTGCAATCTAGTTCGGTATCTGCCAGACAGTGGAGGTAAGGGTCTGCTATATTTGACTGTTGGACATGAGGCTGATCATATCTCATTAGTTGGAGGATTCTGTATGCAAATGCAAAGGTGTCTCTGCATGCTGACGTTCTCTTCCCTACTTCAAACAATCACGCTTTGCTAACCTTTCTATAAAGGCTGTTCAGTTACAGAAGCTCTAATAAAGGGAGAGAGAGAGAGAGAGAAAGAGAGAGGGAGGGACAGAGAGAGAGGGAGGGAGAGAGAGAGGGAGGGAGAGAGAGAGAATATACACATATATTCTAATATTTATTTAATATTTATTCTAATATTTATTCTACACTCAAACCCTATTGCACTCTTTGCTTCCATTTCCATGAGCATTGCAAATGCATATCTTCAAGATTAAAGGTATCCCATTTTCTCACAAACCTGCTGTCCAAAAGACTTAATGTCAAATACATTGTAAGGCTTAAGAGAAACTATTTGCCCACGTTTTGTTCCACTTAGCAGTTACTAAACTATTTTCACAGGCTACGACCACAAATTCTAAATTTATGTTAAAAAATGCATGTGGCTATCTGCATGTTAAATTTTACAAGCACACTAGAACCTAATTGCTCAGAAAGAGCCGAGAAAGGAAGACAAAGGTAAAAGACATCTTAAAGCTATCGTACCTAAGAAAGCATCATTTTATATTTACATGTGAAACATGCATTTATATTTTAAATCTCCTATCTATGTTTTCCTTTTGCTCATCTTGTCACTGAGTAAAATGATGAAAGTGGCACTTTGCCATTTTAGATCTGCGGGAGTTATAAAATTGTAAAGTTACCAAATGTAAATGCCACGTCTAAGAGAGGTTTCTGGTGCTGCTCAGCGTTTTGTGGAATCATATTTATTCTGATTACTGTAAAATCCCCTCGGTGTTCTCCAGTCACAGTTGTTTCTCCTCACGTGTTTCTGCCTTCAACATTCTGCGCTCAGCCACCTACCTGCATGCACCTACAAACGCAGTGCTTCCGTGGGCCATTTCACTGGGCTACCCTGTCTCTCTACATTGTGCCTGGAGCACTGGCTGTAATAATACAAATGCACTCATTCTATCAGAATGATTTGCCGTTCTAGACCTATGCAGGCTTTAGTAGGTTTTTACTGGTTGAATTAGCTAAAGCCTAAAATTTTGGATACAACATGAATCTTGTAAAGCTAAAGCTCCCTACAATAAGGAAATGCTTGCAATCAACCCAAAATGTAATTAAGATGTTAAATAACTTCTGCTGCAGTAAATGCATAAACCCACACATGAGATCTGAATATTCTATTTCTCAAGACCATTGGAATGTTTCAAAAGTAGCTTTCTAAGCCCTGCTAAAATGGAGTGAAACGTTACAAATGGCAAATTGTGAAGATGAATACACATTGTCCTATTCCCACCTGGATGATAAATGTTGGGAAGACAAAGATTGCAAGTATATTTTCTTAGTAATGAATAGGAGAGCAATGTCATTGTTGCTAATATTTCAGAGCTGAGATTGCCAGCCACTGATTAATAGTCATGTATAATTTATCAGGCAAAATGATGGCTGACTCTCAGCACAGCGGTAAATGTTACGGATCAGATCAACTCCGCGATAACTTCATGCTGAACCACCCAGTGTCTCTCATAGCTAACAACTGAGGAGCTCCTGTGGGGGAAAAAATATTCTAAGTAAAGATAAAGAAACTCAGTCAACCAGGCAACGGAAAGATTGTCTCATGAGTATGCTGTTTTTCTCTTTTTATTTAGTTCCCTGGGATTAAAAAGAAAGAAGGGAAGAGATAGTGGGAGCTTGGCTCTTAAAATGCTTTTCTCTGCACCTGAAAAACATATTCTGGGAATTCACACTTGTCTGTGCAGAGGCGACGCTAGTGCCCTGATGACCAGCTGCACTGGGAAAGAATGCGGAGCGGTTCGTTTGGTCGTTGTTTGCTTCTTAACTGAGCACAACATGGCCAAACGTAGCCCCTAATTTTCAAGAAGTCAAACATCTGGCCAGGTGTGATGTACAGGAAAGGTGGAGGCAAAAGGATTACTGACAGACTGAGGCCAGCATGGGCTACAAAGTGAGCACCGCAGAGTGAAACCTTGTCTCTCTGTCTCTCTGTCTCTCTCTTTCTGTGTCTCTCTTTCTCTGTGTCTCTCTCTCTCTCTCTCACATACACACACACACACACACACACACACACACACACACACACAAGCATTCAAGGACTTCCAGCGCAAAAGTTGAGAAAGAAACTCTTCTTAGGAAGGAATTTACATTACGTTAATGTTTCTTTTTCTGTAACAGTTTCAGAGAAATAGCAATTCTTGTTCATTTTAAATGGGGAAAGTAGTATATATCTTTTGTCCTCTGGCCATAAGGGGAAAAAACCTTGTGCGTTCTCTATCATTTTGAACTTTTATTGTAAGAATGATATAAAAAGTTTTAGGCCCCCGGAGCAGGTGTTTTTGTTTCTTACTATTTTATGGTCTTTGAAAGGAAAACGTGTCATTATTCCAAGAACGATACAAAACGATCACTTTCCTTCCTCCTCAGAAGTATGTAGTCACATTGTTCATAAGGATAAAATCTAGATCTTGAGTCCATCTACAAGTACAGGAAATTTAAATTTATATGAAACAGAAGTCCTTTATTTACAGTGTCTCAGAATCCCCGAATAATTTAAAGAAAATGACATACTGGTAACCTAGCATTTGTAACAAAATTAGTTCAAGGACCAGGAAGACAGCTGCGCAACAGAAGTGCCTACCTGGCAAGTGCAAGGTCCTGAGTTCGATTCCCAGTTCAAAGAAAAAAAAAAAAAAAAAAAGATTAGCTCAGAAAGTATTCAATTGAATAGTGATTATAAAGGCCAAGTTTTTCAAACTCCTGATGACCTAGAGGTAAACCTGGGATATCTATCATTATTTTTTCATATATTTAGGGTTCTTAGATATGCCTTTGGGTTAATTGCATTTCTTAAAGCATTTTCAAAGTGTTCATTGGAGGGGCTTCTAAAAGATAACTACTTTTTTAGACAAATAGAAATATTATCTTAGTTTAGACCTATAAAACAATGTTGGTTAATAAATAACTGACCTTGACCATAAAATAAAAATGGGCTATCATGCTGAACTTAAAAACATCACAAAATCTATGCTTCTGGCATTCAACATTGTGTTGGATTAAATAATTATCCATTTATAATACCCAGCCGATCTGGATCAGTGGGATTCTGGGAGCACCAGGCCCCCATGAGAATTAGTGCCAGCACCCTAAGAGGAGCTCTAGAGGGCAGGATGGTGTGCTACTGCTTCTTCTAGAGAAGCCTGCCACGCCGCCTTTCCTAACATAGACTCAGCTGTTTTCATCATCAGAGGAGCAGGGGTCATGGCTGTCACTGGCGATGGTGGCGCTTCTCTTCCAGGTGGGCAATGCTGGTCCTTGCCTTGAGCATCACTTCTGGGTCCAGGGCAGATCTCAGGCTGCTGGCGCATATCTTACCCCACTGGCGGAGACTTTCTAGGTCCTACCATGGACCTTTCAGCCCTTCCTGTGCTGATGCTTGATACAGACCAGCACGTGACATTTTCATGGGTTCTAGGTCCCCAGATGGACTCGTGGAGAGCACTGCTGCTGGCAGCATGTCCTTAGCAGGACTTGCGAAGGATGTTGCCATGGGACCCAGGCCCTCAGCTGGACTCTTTGAGTTTCAGTTGTAGGCAGAAGAATGTAAAACAGATCTTCTGCATGCTTCTGAATTGGACTACTCAGGTGAATATTATAAAATAATCCTACAACTTATGCATCCTGCATGAAATCTACTTCCCTGTAAAGCCTGAATATAACAAATACTGCATTTCTGTAACACTTATTCCCTCTTTATTTTCAAACTTTTATTTATTTATTTGGTACAAGGTTTCACTATGTAGTTTGGACATCCTCCTGTCTCAGCCTCCCCAGTGTTGGGATTACAGACATACACCACCATGCCTGGTTTTGGTGGCTGGCAAGGTGCACCTGGGGTTCTAGGGCTGACACAGCCTGCGGTACTGAGGATTGAAGCCGGGTCCTTGTGCTTGACATGCAAGCACTTAGACCGTGGAGCTATTGTCCCAGCCCCTCTGTCTTCTTATAGAGCACTAAGTTTCAGTAATTATTAAGGATAAGCTCTGTAAACTTCCTGTTAGTTCTTTCCTTAATTCCACTCTAATTTGCCTAACAGGATAATTCCTCATTACTGTGAGAACATTCATGTCATCTAACTTTTTTTTTTCATTTATTTAGCATATATTAGAATTTTCAACATAAAATGTATTAATAATAATAATAATAATAAGAAGAATAAGAATAAGAATAATAAACGCACAAGATGTTGGAGAGCTCTCCTGGCCAGCTTTTCTCTTGCTGGGACGTAAAACCAAACACTCACCATTTAAGAGAAGTGAAACGTGTTGAGCTCGTAGATTCATAAGATCGAGAGCACGATCGACTGCCTCTAGCAAAGACACTTCCTGGGGCAGGCTATGGCTGCGTCCTACTGCTTGCTCCATGGTGGCTAGAATGGAAGCAGGATGGGCCCCAGGCATTGACCCAGCTTTTCTCACTCAGAGGTGCACACTTGTCTGCTTAACTCACTCGCTTGGTGCCTCCAAAAACAAAGAAATTGAGAATTGAATGTGACTCACACCTGCACAACAGCAAAATAAATGAGCAGAGAAAAATTACTCCGGGGGAAATTATTTCTTAATAGTTCTTCGAAATACTTTGAGCAGAAAGTGATGAGATTGGAAAATGGAATTGAAAAATGTGTTTTATCTGTGAGTTAATATTATCTGCTAACAGTTTTTGCTGTAGCATTATACTGTGTCTCAGAAAACTTGCATTATGATAAGTCTTTTTGCAGTGTTTTTGATGCTTACCTTTTACAATTATTAAAACAATGTACCTAGAAAGATTGATTTCAGTTTGAGAAATTAATTGAAAATTCAATTTGAGGTAAATATCTCAATAAGATTTATAAATTGTGTCGCGAGAGTACTTTAAGAGAAGGTTTTAACGGCTGCACGTTGTGATTTTAGTCAAGTAAAACCAAATATTTCAGGAAAAAGATCCCTAAAAGTTCCCAGCATAGTTGAATGGCCTGGGAAATAGGCTTTGTCTCATCATTTCAGTAATAGAAGTATTTCTAAAATACTCATTATTGTTCAATTAGCATTCCAGTTAGATATAGCTTTGAAATTGTAGTCTTTTGAAACAGTAAGCTGAAACTGAGCACTAAGCATAGGACCCAATGTTCCCTTCTGTTACATTATTTGTACATTTTTGCTTTTGTTCTTTTGTAAGTGATAATCTTCTATTGAAGTATTTATTTGAAAGGAAATGATGTTCTTGATCCTGATATGAAGTAGTATACATTTTACTATAAAATTGTCTCCATCAACCAGCGAGGAATCAGAATGGGTCCTACTGGGAGAGTGGGGATTACAGGGGGGAAATGGGACAAGAGCCATGAGTAATGGAGACAAGACAGGATTCTGATCAAGTTTCGTTTATTCAAAAAGGCGCTCGGGTATAATATACTGGGTGCGGGAATGAGGTAATTTCCGCCTGTGACATCACATGTATCTTAGGCAACGGTGGTGACCTGGAAACACGTTACGAGGTAACCAAGGTAACAGGGGAGGGACTTAAGAGCACGGGATTTATGGGAAAATGGCAGGGGGTAGGAAAATAGAAACTAAACTAGAGGCTATGTGAGATGAGGCTGTCGCAAGATGATGATGTCATTACAAAATGGACGCCAGCAGTTTGGGTTCCCACATAAAATGTTTGTATTTTGAAAGGGAAGCTTCCCTAAACATTCTCGAGAGACAATACAAAATACAGATATGCACATGCTTTATAGTAGAATTATCAAAAAATGGAAATCATGCCACATCACGTCTGCTTAATGTGTCTATGATTCAAATTAGAGAAACATTAACCATATTATTGTTATTATTATTATTTCATTTCACGTATTTTGTGCAGGGTCTCGCTACACAGCTTGAACTCATAGTGATCCACCTGTTTTCAACTTCTCCAGTGCTGAGATTATAGACATGTGCCAACATGCCTGGTCTTGGTGACTGGTTCACTGTGCCTGGGGGACAGGGCCAACGTGGTGTATGGTGCCTGGAATTGATACCCCTACCCCATCCCTGTGCTTGCCTAAGCAGGTACTTAGTCCTCTGAGCTATCTCACTGGTCCTATTTAGCCATATTTGATATCTTTCTCTTCTTAAATTTTACACAGAACATCTTCCGATTCTTGATTCTATTGCAGTCTTCACGGAACAGCTCTGTATTGGCATGAAAGCTGCTACACTCGTTTGGAGCATAATTTCAGCACGACTTACCGTAGAGCCTGCATTCACTTTACTCAAACTAAACGCCATTGTTTTCACTTTCCAAGACTGTATTACAATGCAGTTGCTACCATGGCAGTATTAACATATAAAAATTTTAAAATATAGCTCAGCTATGCAGGCTCCATGCTCCAAAACAACCTCCCTGAGAACCACCGTGATACTGGATTTCCAGTCTCTAGAAGTGTGAGCTAACGAACTTGCTTTCATTTTAACTTTTCTGCTCTCAGGTATCCGTTGAAGCAGATCAGAAGAGACAAAAAGAATTGGACAGTTCCCACACAGAGAATATAGGACCGATTTGCTAAAACTTTAGGCTAGAGACTGAATAAGCATATGAGACACTGAATTAGAAATTGCTATTATTTTGTGGTTTAGGCAAATGGTTTGATATAAAGATTTTTTTTAACTAAAAATATGCTTTGGTTTTGAGTCTTCCTGTAGAGATTGTATTCATTACACCAAAAATAAAGGTACGGCATCAATTATTTTCAGTAAGTTTTTCTAAAGTTTCTGGTTACAAATTCAACAAACACTATTCTAGAGGGTGAAAATTGATATCTATTTTGAAATAAAAGGAAGGAAACATTTACTGATCATAAATTCTAGTGACAAGCCTACTGTTGTGTCACATGCCTGTAATACCAGCACTGGTGAGGCTGAGGCAGAAAGCTTGACGCGAGCTCAAGACTAACCTGGACGACATAGTAAGACCCTGCCTAAATAATAACAACAATAATAATAACAATAATAATAATAATAATAATAATAATAACAATAAGTGACAATATCAGTGATACCATAGCACATATGTAAGGAAAAAGTTATTGCACCAATTTTTACCAAAGGTCATGTGTTTTAAAACATACCAATAACTAAATTTTTAGTACACTCTTAAGGCAATAACATTTAGACTCATGCTTCCAAATAATATGCATAATCTGGTTGACTTAAAACATATTACTAACACTAGATATTATAAAAATATTGCCAGCGATGTTGTTTTAAAGATTATGAAAGAAATTCCAGTTTGTAATAGGGTATCACTTTTATATAATATCCTCTATATAAAGTGTTTACATTTGTAATTAGTATATAAATGTTCTTGAAAACTAAAATATTCATAAGGCAAGGAAAAAGTTTTACGAAGAACAAGAAATTTGATGGATGCCTCCATAAAAATGAATAGTCTGCATTAAAAAGTGACAAGTTTTATGTCTGTTCATAATGTTGATCTCTTACTAGCTGTAAAGCAGTTAGCAATATATAAAATTTTGATGATAAAAAGATTCATCGTACTTTATTGCATTCTAAAAAGCTATAGTACTCATTATTTTTCTTTGTATATTCCTTTCTTTGTATTTTTAATATAAAAGTAATTATGTATATTTAAAATCTATCCTAAATTATTCGACTGCAAATTTTTCTCCTTTTATCAGAAAGGAAATCATAAGGAACTTATTTATAACAGTTTCGGTGAATGCTGTTACCATTATATATTAAGAGGCAAAGGCCTAAATGTTGAAAAACATTGCCAAAGTATAAATTTCCCTAATATTATCATTAACAAGAAAATTACCAATGGTACTTGTCTTTAAATTTATTACTTTTTAAAGTATATTTTTGAATCATTTTCAAATAGATATTTTCTGTAAGACTGCCTAATGTTTTCAGAAATTTTATTTTAAATATTGTTTAGCTTCCCCTCATACTGCGTGTGTGTGTGTGTGTGTGTGTGTGTGTAGATGCACACCAGCAAGCCTAGCATGAGGGAGGCAGAAATCAGGAGGATTACTATGAGTTCAAGGTGTAGTGAGACCCTGTATCAAAAAAAAATAATAAATTCTAGTGACAGGCCTACCATTGCGGCACATATCTACAATTCCGGCACTGGTGGGATGAGGCAGGAGATTTGCCCTGAGTTCAAGACTAGCCTGGACGGCAGTGTAAGACCCTGCCTAAATACTACTACTACTACTACTACTAATAATAATAATAATAATAGTAATAATTCTAGTGACAATATCAGTGATACCATATCACACATGTAAGTAAAAAGTTATTGCACCAATTTTTGCCCAAGGTCAAATTTGCTGAGTTTCTTAGAGGTTGTATGTATATATCTTTGTTCTTAAATTTGTGAACATCCTCTTAAAAGTTAAATTGTTAGGCCCAGACTTTTGCAATACACAGTGTCTGAGTTAGAGCTTAAAAGCCTGCATCTGGCACTGAGGAAGCTAAATAGGTGAAAGTGGCGCAGTAACCCCTAACGTGTTAAACGAGTTGAAATGGTGAATACGGACTGAAGTGCAACCATGAATCCCCAAATACTGCAAAATACAGGATGAAAACTAAGGACATTTTTCAAGTCTAAATGAGAAACATAGTAAGTAAGTTTTGCCCTGATATGGATTCAGATGCGGGACAGACAATGCCCTGTCGAAGCCTCTGGAGTGCAGCCAGCCATTACCTCCCTCCCTGGGACAGAATTAGACGACAGGGAGCTTTGGAGGAAACCGTCACTTCGGATGCAGCACGAGTCGGGTAGATAACGCTTCCCAAGTTCTAACTCTGGTCTCACTGAGTGCGAGAAGAGAGCACAGAGAAGGGGCCCTGTGCTCCAAGAGGGGACAGGTGCTCCTCTTGATTAAGTGGAGGAGCCTTTGGGCCAAAGAGTGTATGAAGAATGCCAAGTAAATAAAAATATTTTCAATACTGCTTCTGCATACCTCTGTGGGTACAATGACTACAAGAGATGTAAAAGCAAAGTGACCCAAGTTGTTTATTCTATAGTAACTTTATTTCTTCTCTTTCTTGAAAGTTTTCTTGAATATATAAAAGCATGAATTTATAACATATTGTAAGAGTGCACACCACATATATCATTGAGCAATAATTAGTGAGTACCAGATTAGGATGTACATGGAAGACTTTTATCAAACATCTTTATGAATCCCTTTTCTCATAACCGAAGTGCTATGCACATGAAACGCTCAAATCTGCATGCATATACTTCATGTCCTATTCTTCAACATGAAGAAACGTTGACAAGTTTGACCACATCCATTCTCTTCAGTGGAAACTGTTACGTTGTGCAGAATAACAGAGTCTTGTTCCTCCTGGCTACCTTTGCAACATGTAAATAATTTCCTGTCTTTCTTCTGAATCAACATCTCCAGAGACTTCCGGCTGTACTTAGTGTATCTCTCCCCAAACGTCTGTGCACCTCTCCCTGGTGTTCTGGCCTCTGAAGTCCAAATGCAGCTTAGAACTTGCTCACTGCACTCCCTGGTTCCCTTTCCCCAGGGGTGTATGTTTGACACACATATGAATACATTCACTTTGAGAATTTGATGCTCCCCCCTTATCACATTTTAATTGTTTACTCCCCTCCCCTCCCCTTCCCGCTCATGAAACCCATTCCTGAACCCTTTCCCAGCACCCGCCTCTCTTCTGCCATCTAGTCAACCATTTTTACATTCATCTTTGAATGATTTGCCTTGCATTTTTTTTTTTTTTTGGAAAATATTTATTAGTGCATGCTTGGATTATTTAAGGCTTATATTTATCAGGAGGAGTTAGTACACACATTGAACGCATCTTAATTCGTTTTCCTTGTTCAAGCTTCCATCTATATAGTTTTGCAACATTTAACCACTGTGTCTCATTTATTTTGTGTCTGGCTTCAAACTCAAGATGCATTCATTTATTTTTTTTTTACAAGTGACTCAAATTTATGTCTCATTGCAGCCGAGGACTACTTCACTGTGCACACATGCTTTACTCCTCGCAATATACCAGGCCTTTCCTGCCTCACTGACTTTTCATTTGCTGTTAGTGCCCCATGACATCTTCGAGTACATTCACCTTTCGTTCAAGAACTAGATCCCACCTGGGTCAATGGCATAACGTGGTCCCCCGCCCCCACCATTCACACACATGCCCACACTAGAGTTACTTCTTCAGCTACATACTATATTATTTTTCATGGCAATTTTACCAACTACATTTATTTAATTGCCCAAGTGATGTTATAAAAACATGAGTTATTAAAGGATAATGAAATATCTATGTTTTTTTTTTTTTTTTTTGATAGCAAAGGAGGCATCTAAACATGTAAATTATTATTGGGAACCATTTGTGTCAGTGACCGCAGATAAATCCGTATGCTCAAGTTCTACAGTACAAGGCAGTGGTTATGGGTCTGGACGTCACTGTGGAGCTGGAGTTGCAATGAGATTTAATATGGATTGCAAGGGGGATGCAATGTCTGTTCAGATGTTTGATGCTGAACCCCTAGGAGAAAGGACAAATAAGAATTTTAAATTGTTGAATGCAGTGTTCAAATACATAAACAAGGAAGGGTATGTTCAACACAGTAAGATTAGACATTTAGTATGCCACTATTTTATGAATTTTCATTCTTTCATTAAGTAGCTGTTACTTGAACAACATTTTAGACACTGGCATTATAACTGTCACAAAATGAAATTCAGGACCAGCCAAATAGCTGCACCAAACAGGTGCAGGGGCTGGGATTTGATCCCTGGGCTGCCCTGTGGGCCCTACCCCTGGGGCACATTGAAAGGACAACTGTTACGGTTTATGTCTAGCTGTGTCCCCAAAGCCTCATGCAATCATGAGGAAGGGATTACTAGAGTTTGAACTTGATTCATGATCCCTGGGATTATGTATTTGGTACTGATGAGATTATGGCTCTAAGTACTTTTGGGATTATGGGTGTAGCCTAAGAGGATAGGCTGAGGTGGAGAGCCTGAATGTAATACAAAAAGAGACAGAGACCAGACTTATGCTGTTGCTCTCTGCTGTCCTGGTTGGTTGTTTGCCTCCTTTGAGATTGTTGCTGTTCCCATGCCATGAACTGGATGCTATCTGCCCTTTTCCCCTCAAGCTTGCGCCAGCCGAGTATGGACTGAAACTTCAGTAACTGTGAGGTAAATCAACCTTTCCCTGCCTTCATTTTGGGTGCCAGGTATTTATCCAAGCAATGAGTCAAAAGGAACTAAGACAACAGCTGAGCCTGGGCATAGTGGCACGTGACTGTAGTCCCAGCTCTTGGGAGGCTGTAAACAGGCAGCTCACTATGAGTCCCATCTAGTAGTGAGACCCTGAACACCATGTCCCTGTGGACCTTTCCCTGAAATACAAAAAGAAAACAAACAAATAAAATAAAAATATCATCACAGTAGAGTTTATAGTTGGATACAAAAATTATGAATAATGATAAAAGGACCAAGAAGATACAAAATAAATATGTTGTTCTTTCAATAAGCCTTTTAAAGACACAAGAGAGTTATAAATCTACTGTGACAGGGAGTCCTGACAACATACTTTACTAAAGGATATTCATACAGCATGCGTTACATCTCTCAGAGTGATCTAAGGGAACGTCTACTCCTCAAAATGTCAAGGTGGCCAAGTACTTTTCCTCATGTAAATTATATTTGTTTGCATTTATATCTGTTAATATAATTATTTCATTCAAAATAACTTGTGTTACACGAGTAAATATATTTTATGCAAACAGAAATTTAATAGGAAAAGTATGTTATACTTCCATAATTTTCTTAAATTCAAGCAGAAAAGGAGCCATCCGTTTCTCACATTTTCTTCCATGATTCATATATTACTACAGGGTCTTGCTTTGGTTCAAGCATAACAAAGAAATACAGCCCAACACATATAAATTAAAAATATACTTCTAGAAGGCTTATAAATAGGCATTTTTCATGGTTAACAAAATCACATGAAAACTTTAAATAGTTTCTTAAATGTTTATATTAATATGTAGTCTAAAACTACATCAGTATACTTTTCATACTCAGTCGAGCATACTGAAAGCCCTTGGTGGCCAGCCAGACAGCTCGGCAGACTGAATCGACTGCTTAGACAGAGCTCACCAGCTGGGTTTTGATCCTCGGTGTGCTCTGCTGGCCCCACCCCCAAGGCACTGTGTGTTCGCAATTGAAACTGGGCATGGTACTGTGTGCCTGTAATCCCAGAGCTTGGGAACCTGAAACAAGAAAATCACCATGAATCAGATCTATGTTCTGAGAGCCTATAGAACCTGTAGACCCTGTACCAAATATATTTTTTTAAAAAAGCATTGATATGTTCCACTCTTTTTTTTTTTTTTTTTTTCTGTCTTTTTGAGACAAGGTCTCGCTGTACAGTTCAGGCTGGCCTTGAGCTCAGTTTTGTAGCCCAGGCTGGTCTCGAACTCGAACCGATCCTCCTGCCTCAGCCTCCCTCCCGAGTGCTGGGATTACAGGCATGCGCCACCATGCCCGGCTGTTCCACTCTTTGAATGAGAAGCTCATTCATATATAATTTGGCAGCATCTATAATTGGTCTTTTGTACAATAATGATAAACTCTTCGAATGCTGACACATTACATTATAAAATATCTAATGAAATGATACCGCCAATCTCATAGAAAATGTCTGAAAAGTCAGAAGGTGTCAATATCATAGTTTCCGATGACATCATGACATCTTTGTATTTGATGTCATGACATTTATGTATTTGACATCAAAACTCTCACCTGTTCCTGAAGTCAGAGCCTGATTCCCATTTATTTAAATGTTAAGAAAATAGTTGTGAAAGTAGCTAAGTTTCAATATCCATAGTTGTACATAGAGGCAAGATGAAACCCTATAAAGCCAGCATGGTAGGAGACTGAGGCGGGGTGAAGTGAAGGCAGTCCCCCCAAGCCTAAGCAGTCGATCAGTCAGCCCAGCAGACAACACAAACAAAGCCTAATTTGTCGTTCTAGTGATTACCATTACACTTTAGGTACATCAGAGATGCTTTAGACATGGGTGCCATTTTATCACACACAATTTACAAAGATCCTTAACAGTTAAGAGTTAAGTAATTTTAATGGTTTCCCTGTTCAATGACATAGATTGTTTTTGATTTTGCCAATGTATTTGACCAATCTATGTATTGGCAGAAGATGCAGACTCACAGTACGCTGGGGCTGCTGTTCTGATGTCTAAATCACCCAGACCGGGGGCACTATCGTGTTACACCATCAGTGTATGGCAAAGTAGCAAAGGGAAACAACGATGCATTAACAGGGCTCGTAGCAAACAGATTCCTGGAAGTTTTCTTGGCAATTTCCAGAGATGAAATATTTTTGTAAACCATTACTACAATTTCACTTCGGTTTCTCTACTAGTGTAGAGTTCATATATGCAATATCTTATCCAATCCACAAGTTAATATAGTATTTTCTAGAAAGAGTGCCACCTTCTGAAATTAGAAGAGAACATTCGAGCATGAACATAAATTTTTCTATGCCATCGATCAGAGTCATTTCACAAAGGTCTTGTGCCTAAAAGCCCCGGATGCACCCCTGCTTCCAGGAGCTTGCAAGTCAGTCAGCCAATGTATCAGGTGAAATTATCTATGCTACACTTAAACTACACATACAGTCTCCCAAGTCCTCATGGTTCTGCTACTGTGGTTTACTGTTTAAAACCCTAAAGGGATCACTATTTTTGTATTTAGAGATTTAACTAGTGAACAAAAGTCACTTTAAACAGTTGTGACTTTGTCTCTTCTTATTTTGCACTCTTTTACCACTTGTAAAGTCATGTAGAACAAATCAGCTGCTTCTCTTGGGAGAGGTGATGTAAGATTTATATCTTCCTGATATGTCGTGACTTACATGTATCCACTAATGCATATATATATATATATATATATATATATATATATATATGTATATATATATATACACATATGTATGTATGTATATACATGTATATACATATATATATATGTATATATATATTCACTATTTTTACAGCTTTTCTATAATACAATATTTCAAAAACCCTGTAGGTCAAATGAAATGTTTCTTTTTGGTAGCAGGCGATGCCTTGTTATATGGTTATCAATAAATTCACATTTTTCCATGAATGTCAATGCCTCTACCTCACTATAAGACAGAATGCAATATTGAAAAGAAGTAAGCATATTTTTCTGAGAGGCTCACATCTGTTCCTAATATTAGATATTTATCTTATTCTCATTGTTACATTCTTTTAGTTAAATAAGGCTTTTTCAGTAAGTTGTCTTTAAAAAATTTATCTATTTCGATTTAGTATTTCCAACATTACCTATAAATATTAATAATTAGTAAATTGCAGTTAGGGCATAAATATCTGCCCCAATGTTAAATTTAGTCAAACTTACTACTTCAGATTCAATAAAAGCCATCAGTTCAGCTTATTATTGAAATTGTGGTCATGCTTTTTCCACAAAGTTAACAATATTACCCACCTTATAAATGGCTTTATAGTTCAGTGTATCAAATACAAGATAAAGGGAGTGTCTGTCATGGAATACATACAAAAAATACTATTTTGCTATTCCACTCTATTGCAGAGTTTTCCAACTCCTTAAAAAGTTAATTTGGTTAATCTAATTTCATCATGACTCAATTTAGACTGCAATTTTGCTTGCTCACTCATTAATGCATATTAGTTGCCTCCATGGCATTCAGTGTAAGGGATTATGTTCATTCTAATTCAGGTTCTGGTCTTTGGACATTAGTTTGGAATGTTTGAGCGCAGTTTCACCATCTATATCCAGAACTAAGACCATCCTTCTCAAAACAATTGCAGAAAAATCTTGTAAGGTAGCCCAACATTATATATTTTGTTCCAAGACTATCATTGACTGGAATGATTGCTCTGGCAGATAACTAATTCAGGCTTTGTAGGTGCATTTTTTAAATCAACTTTACAAAGGAAAACAAGAGAAAGCAAAGCCAAATATACCCTTACATCCATTCACTGAATATATCAAATTAGGGCTAAGAACCATGTGAAGGAAGGATGGCTAGGCCGTTGGGATGCAGTTCATTATTTTTAAAAATAGGCAATGAAAATTGAATGAGGGCGAAAGAAGGCTGTAATAAAACATTTGCAATTTTGGAAGTTTATAGATAAAGGCTATCATCTCCCGCGTGAGCTGGGCAGCCGTGTGCTTTGGCAGCCACCTTGACTGGCTGCCCAGGTCCTATTACAACCAGCCTTATCTACGCTTCATGCAGAGAGAAACTGAGAAGAGAGCCGAGTCCCCATCTGCCAGGCAGGAACGAATGTCCTGCGCATCCGATGCACTTCATTCATTCCGCTGAGCAACGTTCTGGCACACCACCAATTTCCAGGGAAAGGGTTGCTTTTCAGTGATAAGATTAATTTCTATTAAAATTGTAAGACTCCACTAACAGACTGTCTTTTGTTAAGAAGAATAGTGAAGCTAAACAAATGGAGAAAAGAGCCATGTGCTGAGAGAAAGCTTAAGAACCTGATTATAATAAAGTATGTTCAGTGTGAAAAACCTGCTTAAAGTGTATAATACATATCAATTTGACTGCATGCATACACGCATATATATGCACATTTAAATTCAGTCTAAATATAATGTATGTGATGTACAGATATTATTTTAAATATTTACTGTGACTAGTTACAGCCTCATCATGGGCTCTATTAATGGAAGAAAGTGATTTCTATCGCCATTATTTATTAAAGATTGGTAAAAAGTTATGACAAAGGGAAGGAAAATCTCTCAGGAGCTAGGAATCGGGACACTGTTATGAATGTCAATCATTCTTAGTGCAATATTTCATTCCTGCGAACTTACTCAACATTTTCTTTCTACTTTGATTCATAAATGTTGAATTCTCAATGTGGAAAATGTTGAAAAATTGCTCAACACATTTGAAGAAACTTGGAAAAACATTGTAATATGCTAGAACCATAATAATAAGAGCATAAGCCAATTAAACAAGCTAAGCTGGTAACTAAGAGAACACAAGGACACATGCGTACACACATGCGCACACACGTGCACACACTTATACATACATGCACACACAGATGGCCTTCTGTCAGTATGAGCTAGTTGGATCTGTCTTTGTAAAGGTTGATGTTTTAATGTTTTGAGTGTTTTTCTTAAGTTAAATTCTAATCAACTACATACTTTATTAAAAGTTGTAAATTCTGTATATATCTATTTTCTTCAAAAACATGCATAACTGCTGGGCGTGGTGGCTCATGCCTGTAATCCCAGCACTTGGGAGGCTGAGGCAGGAGGATTGTTGTGAGTTTGAGACCAGCCTGGGCTACAAAAGTGAGCTCAAAGCCAGCCTGAACTGCACAGTGAGACCCTGTCTAAAAATTAAAAAAAAAAAAAACATGCATAATTGCTGTAGTAATTTCTTCCTTTAAAAATAAATGGCATTTTAAAATCTTTTATGGTAGGGTTCATCATGTGTACCATTTTATCAAAGTCACTGATTTCAAGTAAAGCTATATTTAAATGTTATAGCTAAGTTAACTCTTTCTACAAAATTAATATAGTAGAATATGTAACTTCTTACCTGGGGATTCTAAATTCCTTATCATCGTAATTGCAAAAGTTAGGAAAAAATGTTATTTCTTTATATGTGATATATAATTATATTCATAATTTACTTAGCTTTTTGGATAAAAGTGTTTAGTCAGATAAAATATTTTTACAACAAATTTGTCCTTTCCCTTACTCCATTGGCACTGAAATATTAATTCTTTTGAGGAAGACTGTTCATCCACTTATTTTGTAAATATTCTCATCTTGCATACTAAATATAGTCAGTATTCTAAGTCTGGGAGAAAACTGACTAAGTGCTCCTTGGTACCTTTACAATAGAATTTGTAAATTGTCCATAACTTACATTTCTGCTCTGTCTTTACTTGCAGGTTCTCCTTACACATGATTAGAGTTAGGGGTAAAATATGAAATGCCTAAGCTAAACCAAGTATTCCTGTGGGATCAAACTGTGTCAATGGAAACCACATCTTGGCTTCTCTCTGTTCATCTTCATTGCATATTGTAAAAGGTAGAAATAATACAAAAGGAAGAAAGACTTGAACGCAAAAAAGGAAAGTACACATGGTTCTGTGATTCAAAGCAAAACACAAAAGCAAAAGCAAAAGCAAACGCAAGAGAAAGAGTGCAAAGAGACTCAAAATTAATTTTAAAAATAACATGGACATCCCACAACAACTGATTTTTATGAGGTGTTGTTCAGTTATATCTTTTAATTGGAAGATTTTGTGAACTGGCACATACTCCAGTAATGCTGGTGTGCTTGTACACATGCACAGAAAATGAGAACTTAAAAGCTATTGTAGTTTGAAGATAGAGGCATATACGCACTCTTACTTTTCTGGTCAATAATAATTTACCTCATCATTTAATTTGTATCATCCACAGGTATGATTTGTCCCCCACTTTGGCAATTATGATTAATGTATTCCATTTAGACTCTGAATCTCTTTATGATGAAATAATAATAAGCACATAAAACACTATTTTGAACGTATAGCCTTAGTTACACATCTTCAAGTTTCCTTTTTCTAAGACGCAAAATATCTTACATTGGTCACAATATAAAACTCTTATGCAATTTGACCATTTTGACTCATCTGCGAAAGGTAGTGTTAGTAATGCTCCTATACATAAAAAGTGCATGGAAGAGTTAGTTTCCTTAGTTAAGGGAGCAGATTAATCCTTCACCAATAACAATGTGGACAAGGAACTTCTTGTAATGTTTAGTAAAATCCAGTTAAGTCCTTTGGGTATATTTTTAAAAACAGGTCCCAGTAGACATGAGAAGTTGAATTTTCCTATATCACAAGGCAGGACACTCCTAGATACATTTCCAGGTCCATTTTCTGACCTAAGACACTCTGAGTACATGACCTCATTTTAGAGACACCCTTGCGCCTGTGTGAGATACACAAGTGAACGAGAGATGCTATGGTACGGGAAGCGGTCAAGCCAGTGTTTGTCAGGTATGCTCTGGGCTCTCTACTCACTTCTTCAAGGCAACCATGGCCAGAAGGTAATCGTGCTTTGGTGAGGGAGACCTTCAGATGAACTTGCTGATAGGTTTAATTGGCAGAAAGCTGCTCATGGGCTAGAAACAGCTACTCTACAGGCACTCGAAAAAAAGAAGCACATTGACACTCGATTTAGCAGATAGTGGCTCAGTGTGCAAGGTTTATCAAGAAATCATTAATTGTTCAACTACGTTGAAGATAACAAGATGGAACATGACAACCATGAACCACTTCTCATCTTGCTTTGAAATCTGGCATCCCTTTTATTATTTTTCTCCCTAAATTAAAAAATGAAAATACATCATGCTTCTTAAGAAAATGGTAATCCAAGTCAGGCATGGTGGCATCCATCTGTAATTTCAGCACTTTAGAGGTTGAGGCAGGAGGTTCATTACGAGTTCAACACCAGCCTGGGCTACAAAAGTGAGTTCAAGTCCAGCCTGAACTGCATAGCAAGACTCTATCTCAAAAAGACCAAAAAAAGAAAAAAAAAGAAAAAAAAAATAATCCATTGAGGAAGTTTTACTGGTAACAGCAGCTAAAATAAATCTAAAAAAATAAATCAACTTCATTGTCATTTTGAAATTGATATTTAAAAAATCATAAAGCAGACATATTACAATGAAGCAACAAAGACAGTGTGAAATATGTTGAGCTGAAATCCAATAAGTAGCCAATACTTAGAAATAAACTTGGTTGAATATAGAGAATTGAATGTTGAAATATTTATAGTATCATATGAAGTATATCTCCATACTAATATGATGGGTTACGGATATAGCTCAGTGACCCAAGTGTCTGTTCAGGTGGCTCAAGGCCCTGAGTTTGAGTCTTATGGCCAAATATATATATATATGTTTGATATATATATATATATATATATATATATATATGTTTGATACTAATAGGAAAATGGAGGCAGGCACAGGGGCGGGGGATTCTATTCCTGGGCCTGTGGTGCTGACCCCGCCCCCCAGTGCACATTGAAAGGACAATTGAGACTGGGCGTGCTGGCACGTGCCTATAATCTCTTAGGAGGCTGTAAACAGGCAGATGACTATGACTCCCATCTAGTAGTGAGACCCTAATCAACCTTCGCTAAAATTAGAAAAAAAAAAAAAAAAGAAAGCAAGCAAGAGAGAAAGAAAATGGAGCATTAAATTTGAATATGTACTTTCTGAACAGCAGTAGAATCAAGTTATCCATTATGATGATTCTGAAGTGCTAATATGAGATTTCTTTCCCTTTAAATAATGTGCTCTTTTTTTTCATGTTGCAAGTCAGTGCTCAAGGCCAGCCTCAACTGCATAACAAGACACTGTCTGAAAAAGACAAAAAAAAAAAAAAAAAAAGTCAGTTTTACCGTGACCTCAAAGTATGTTTATGGAACCTTAGATTTTTGTTTTAGTGTTGTCTTAGCAAAGAGCATGTACTCTACTTAGAAATAGCTTCACCTCGAAGTTGAAACTGTCATTAATGGCATATATTTATAAAATCTATGTCTATGACATATATATATATATATATATATATATATATATATATATATATTATGTTTGATTTTGAGAGAATGTGTGGTATTGGGGCCTGAACCCAGGACCTTCACACTATGTTATACCACAGCCCTCTGTATCTTTTTATTTTTAGTTCTTTAAGACACAGTCTCATTTGTTCCATTGTCCAGACTGAATGCAATCTTGCAATCTGCAATATTTTTGCTTGTCTCCCAGAGCCCTGACATCTTTCTATCCCTTAAACTTTCTCCTTGAATTGTTCTATAGACAATTACAAAACAGTCCTATTCCCATTCCAAAGACTAAATTAGCTTTATACATCAATATCATAAATTGAGGCCTGAATCACTAAATAGTATCATGACATTTTCTCTTTATGGAAATGCTACTTTTCCTGCCTCCTTTTTATTTTGCCTACATAAATTATTTATTATCATTTGCTTTAGAATTTTGAAAATATCTATTGATTATTCTAGATGATTTAATAGCTTCAAAGGAATAAACTCACTCAAATATGAAATATGTCCCTAGCAGGACTATGAAATATGGTGATTAAAAGTACAACCTAAAGACCCATGTAAGACTGTGAACTAGAAAGAGAAACACAGAGAGACAGAGAGAGGATCGCATTATCAAAGAAATAAAAGTTACTTGTATTTAAATGATTTAATTAGTATAAAACTTGTACAATACTATTTTCCAAATAGTAACACTTACTAAGTGACTTTATTATTATACTACGAGAACTGTTATCACGTTAAATACTACTTTACAATTTGTAGAACTTATAGTCTCATTCGTTGTATCCCATTAAGTAAAGCTGTATTTGCTTTCATTTATCTAGCCATAACCTTTACTTAGCCTTTAGTTAAGAATTATGTTTTTAAGATCGGAGAAGACGGCATTAACAATTGGGAAACCTGTGTTTTTCCAAGTTGCTTAGACTCCAGAAAGGTAGATTTGTGTCCGTGAAGCTTCTAGAGGCTGTCAGTCACTGACAGGACGGAGCTCTCTGCACCACACGGCTCCTCTTCTCCCGCCTGCCAGCGAAGCGCTCCAAGTTCATTGGCTTTTGTTTTCATGAACCTTCTTGGGGTTGCATCTTCATAAATTGACACTATTTTTTTTTTTTTTACTTACCACTTCATTAGCTTTTTTTTTTTTAAGTATTTGCTTAATTTATTTATTTAGTACAGCGTCTCCCTGCACGGCTCAGACTCAGAATAGTTCTCTTATCTCAGCTCGCCAGCGCTGGGATCACCGGTGTGGGCCATCATGCCTGTTTTTCAGACTCCTAAAGCACGCCTAGACTCGGGGGTTCCAGGGAAGTTACAGTATGCAGTACCAGGGGTCGAACTCGAGTCCTTCCACTTGTCAGGCAGGTGCTTAGACCGCCAAGCTATCTCCCTAACTCCTGTACTTGTTTTTATAACTTTTTCACATTCACTGAGTTTCTGAGGGCATCTCTGAACTGCTATATCTTTAATAGCGCACTGATTTTGGTCCTACAATAATTGCGAAAGAAAGTCATAAATCATCTACTGCTTTCTCTTTATTTTGGAATAGGTCATTTTGTACTGAAATTCTGCATCGCACGTTTTATTTTTTAAGTTATTGATGAATCATTTGAAAATTGCAGAATCAAAAAAGAGTCATTTGTGTCGATCTAACAGCAGCAAGAACACATCACAACAGAATATGAGTATCAGCCCCCAGATGCTTGACTAACAGCAGGCATTGAATTATTCTCGGCTAGCACCCAGACCTGCACAGGTGTGAGGAAGACATGGTGAAACGGTACTTTGGCAAGGTCATCTTCCAAGCAAGTGTCAGACAGCTACCACTATTCTTGCAAATCTCTGTGACCACGGATAGTCTATTTCCATTTCTGCCGCTAGAAGTTCCTTCTGTTTTGACGTTCTTGAGTAAACCTATAGTTTACTGTAGAACAACACTTCCACAGAAGTGTTCTGCCTTCTCTAACCAGGAGCTCTTCCTGATGGGTTTTTTCTAATCATAAGATTGACATGTGTTGCTTGAATATAATCGCTTCATTCATCATTCAAAAGTGCTCTCTGAGAATATTCCTAAGAGAATACTCTAATTAAATCAAATCCCCATAAACCCAAACTGACAACTTCACTGAAGAAAAAAAGGAAGGAACAATAATATTTTGTTAAATAATTCTAATGGATAGGGAGGGCAAACTCATTAGGAAGCCAGGAATTGCCTCTACCGGCAAGTACTTCATTGTGAATTGTAGGGAATATGTGGACATTTCGCTTGTCACACAAAGTGTGCGATTTTAGTTGCCTTGAACCATAAAGCTAACATAATTTAATATTAATTCGGTATTATACATTCGGCTTTAGGAATGTGCAGTCGCCAAGTTAGCACTTGGGTTTGTTTTTGATGATTTGTTTTGATCAACTTGCGAGCTCTTGGGTCAGTTACTTATCCCATTAGGACAGAATCCCTTCTTTTTTTCTTTCTTTTTTTTTTTTTTTCTTTTTTTGGTGTCCTACTGGGACTAGGTCATTATTTAACCATGACAAAGTTTGAAAATTATTAGCATGTGGGACCTGGGTCATCACATTTTGCTGCGGCCATGGAGAATAGCTTGTGGGTGCTAATATCCGGCATCCCACAGCGAGGTTTTCTCCTCTTTTTTCACTTTCTCTTTTGTAACATTTCACACACGGGGCTCAAGTGATTAATATTTTATGCAGCTGGTTCCATTCGGCTCTTCAGTAGCTCTGCAGCCACAAAGAGATAGGTCATAGAGGAAGCCGGCGCTCTCCTGCTCTGGGAGATGTCCTGTGAAAGAAGGGAGTGGATGCTGTCTTGTCACATCATAAATTTCTAAGGAATTAATTAAAGTCTTTCCCTTGCATCTCTACCACATTCAGGGTCCCACATCACAAAGAATGATTCCTGTGTAATTATCAATGACGTGTAAAATTTTGCAGCGCAAAATGTACATTAATGTCAGGTAAGTTATGCTTACAAGTGGAAGGCTCTGCCGGACTAATGTCCCAAGAATGTTCCCTTGCACAGTACCATGCAAATATATGTTTTCTGTTAGTTATTTGTGAGAGGGACGCATGACACATTTTAGGTTTGTGGAATGGTCGTATTTATACTTTTTTCATCTTAAACTATAAGCTTTAATATTGACTTATTATAATACTTGCACGTTTCAGCCAGAATGTTGTGTTTGCCATTTACTGCTGCTTTATATTTTTTTACATAAATGCATGCCACAGAATTGTGTATCAGGAGAGGGTTCTTGAATAACTTTATGTACTTCGAGAAAAGTGCTATGTGACCAGGTATCAATTGTGGTAGGAGTTATAGTTAAAATATTGTAATTTTGGTAAAAAGGAGCATTATAAAACTCAGATTGTATCATGGTTCAAAGAAGGGAGATGAATTTGAGCATTTGTTTAGATTATTGTAGAAGAAATTCACCTTGAAACACTCTGGTTATTCTTGTAAATGGTTCACTTGAATTAATATGGACTAAATAATCTATGTAAGCACTTTGGAAAGGTGACCTGAAGCTCTTGTAGAGATTGTATCTCTATCATTGAAAAGGAAATAAGTAAAATAAGATAAGGAATTAAGAAGGATTGGAAATCCATTAGAAGTTTGAAATCATTTTTTTCAGCACTTTTGGCAGTTGGTAACTTACATAGTATTACAAGCCTAAGTCACATCTTTATAAATATCTTGTCTTTAATTTTTTGGAAAAATTCAAGATTTACAAATTTTATATTTTATTATAAAATAATTCTCACTATGTAGGTAGGACTGTGGTTAAGGGTGACAAAATTTTATTTGCTTTTTTATTTTAAATGGCTTTATTTAAAATCATTTAATCACAATAAATGTTTTCTACTTTCTACATACCTTAATTAATAATTATAGGGCATTTTGCACTATCATTTAAGTGTCTTTTAAATATAATGAGAAAAATTCTGCCCCTATGTGGAGAAAGAAAACTTAAAATATTCCTCATTTTGAAATGCTCATTGTCATTCATGCTTTTCTGATCTAGCTCAATCTTATTATGACCGAAGCCTAAGAATGGATGCACACTAAACTCTTTTATAGACACATAGAACAAGAAGAAGACGTGTGGGGTTTTTTTTTTTTTTGCTAGTTTTTGAGTAATACTGACTTTTAGAAATGGTGGTAAACACCTAAGTGTCCAAGGACGCAGAACTCCTGTGTCCAGTGCTTAGGAGCACGCACTCTGGCAACAGCTACAGACAACGAGGACGTTATTAGGATCCTCACCAAGCAGTTACCAAGATGGACATTTCGCAGAAAAAAGTTTATCAGGTAGTAAGTTCTGCGGTAATAAGAACTTACTAATGATGACTTAAATTGCTTTTTGTCTACTTAAATTGGTACAGATAGGTTTTATTGTCAACCAATAATTTTGTATGAAAATTATCATACCTATAAGTGAGCAATTAGTTTCATGATTATAGAATTGATTTAGAATAAAAGTATTTATTATTTTATGTTATTTAAAGGAAAGGGCTTATAGGGTGTTCAGGGTTTCACTACCAGATCAGACTTACAGTGATCCATCTGTTTACAGCCTCCCAAGAGCTAGGATTACAGGTGTGTACTACCCAGGAACTGGGATTATAGGCACACACCACCATGCTCATTCTCAATTGCTGTCTGAGCGTGCCCTGGGCAGGGGGCCACTACAGCAAGCCCTGGGATTGAACCCCTGCCCCTTGTGCTTGCTTGCAGGCACATTTGTCAGCTGAGCTATTGGGCCAGCCCTAGAATAAAAGTACTATATCACTAATTAGCAACTATAACTTTTCATTGTCTTCATCTTTTATAATTTTAGGATTGTGGGACTGGCAAGATAGCTCAGCAGTCTGAAGCACCTGCTTAAGCAAGCTTAGGAAGGTGCAGAGGACTGCAGTTTAATCCCAGGCACTACATAGCGCACCAGCCCAGCACACAGGACAACCTGAGCTGGCCAAAAAGTAAAATAATAATAATAGCAATAATAATATTTTAGGATTGCATTATTCAAAGCAGTTTAGATGACGATATCATAAATTACCACCATTATGCCTTAATATGGTTTAGCTTTTGTTCAGCTGAGCAGTTGGAGTGTGCCCGAGACCAAAGTGACCATGATGAAAGCTGAGGTTGCTGTTACGGGTGTGAAGACATCCCTCATTTTCTTCACAGTTTTGTTGAATTCTTATCATTGTTGTATGCAAAACAAAATTGTTAGGGAGACTTTTGATCTGCCTATTATGCTTTTTGGAGAATAAATATCTTTTAAGGAATCTTTTTTGTTGACAAGAGGTGGGATATTTTTCTTAGGGTGGAGCATATATACATGTTCTTGCAACACAACAATCTTTTGCCCCAAATCTCAAAAGTGCCAGCATTTCTCAAAGTCTCAAATCAGAGTCCCTTCTAAGATTCAAGGTAAGTGCTCAGCTACGAACCTCAGGAGCTCTGCTCTCGAGGAAAAGGCTGACAAGTTTTGCACCTTTGACCCTGCAACTAGTGTGGTGTGGTCCTACTGATTTCTGACATGCCTCGGAAGTATCCTCTTGCACTTGTACAAAGCTCTTGGCTAACTGATGTATTCCAGGGCCCCATCTTGTCTCCCCACCTTCTTACTACTCCTCTTGAACTACAAATTTAAACTTTTCAAGATTTTCTGCTCAGCCTTTTGGCCTAGACTCTTTTAGCCAAAACATACAAATCTAGCTACTAAGCAGCCAACAGTTCACAGTATATATGTAGTCTTTGAAAAACATCTTTAGGAAATATTTTTAATAGATATTTTTTTGCCAGTCTAGGTGCCTGCCTGGGAAGTTCAAGGGCCCAGGTTTGATCCTCAGAACCACATGCCATGCTGGCCAAGATGGCTACCAAAATCAGGTGTGGTGGTTCACATCTACAATCCCAGTACTATAGAGGCTGACACAGGAGGATCACTATGAGTCTGTACCACATAAATAAGTACACAAAAACATGAATAAGTAAATAAATGATTTTTTTTAAAAAATTAGAAGGTGTTTTTCATTTGATATGCAGGCCACTACATTAGCCAGTTGGACCCTATATCCAGTGGAAAATCTCTTTGTAAGAGATGTGCTTAAGAGAGATAATTTGAAAAGAAAGCTCCAGGAAGGTGGAGACTGAAGTTACTTAACCCACTAGCCAGGAAGGGTCTGTAGATCTCAGAAAAGAGAAGGTAAATTTTCCCTCCCGCTCTTTGGAGAGACAAAAATTGTCATCATCTAGAACTATGGAAAAATAAATTTCTGCTACTTTAGGTCATTAAATTTGTATAAGATTATTGTAACAGCTTTAGGAAATTAATATTCATATCACATTATACATTTTAACATAATTGTAAATGGAATACGTTTGTATGCAGTTTATCTTTATTCCTGTGTCACTTCTCTCTTCTCTACTTTCTAGTGAATATGACCACAGTTTTAAAGTTTGGAGATAATTCAACATTATTTTATTACCTTAAATAATAACAAGGTAAAGTGTTAATTTTACCGTAAACTCACATTCATTTCTTTCTTTTGCAATTATCTTATTTGATTTCAATTATGTCAGCCAAACAATAGGCAGTAAGAATCCAATGTTTGGCTACAAGAATCATACTCAAGCCTTGCAGAGACTTTAATTTTGCTCACACTTTGAATGCATTACAACTAAGATATATAAAGCATAATACATTGAACAGTAGTTTCCTCACCTCCCCAAATTTCTGCAGTCCTCCACATTATACTTTTGTTTTTCCCATTCTGTTAAGATTGAGTGAAGGATTGTTAATTTTTTTATAGCAGAGCTCAAACTCAGGATCTCATCCTTGCCAGGAAGGCGCTACTTTACAGAGCTAAACCCCAACCCCTTGAATAATTACACATTTCAAACATATCTCTACTTTTAACAATTTTTAAAAGAAAATCAATTTTGGACACTTTATTTTCAAACATTCACTAAAGCGAACTGCTATAGAAAAGATAAAACATTGAACTAAAGCAAAGGCCTTTGTAATTCTTGATGTAACAACCAGTAAACTCAGTGACACTGTAGGAAATTGAGAATTTTAGCATGCAACAGAGAAATGATTTCTGATCTGTCTATGAGAATTTCCACACTTGTTCTCTCATTCTGAAATGAAAGAAAAGTCGGGAACAGTGGGACTCAGGACCTCTCTGTCACAGTGGATTCCACAGCTAGTATAAGAAACTAACTCTGACAATTATAACGGGAGCAGTGGCCAGGCAGTTCACTAAGTTTAATTGTACATTATGAAAACATGTAACACAAGACCTCTAAATACAAGGAAACTGGACCTGTGGGCCCAAGAACAGTTTTGTTTAATCAGCATTGTTTGTGTATAGTCATTAATATTCTTCCCATTTATTCTCAAAAGAATGTTGGTCTTCATAATAATGAATATGATTATTAGATTGGCTTTCTTTTCTTCCAAATTTCCATGCTGAATCATAACCCTTAGCATGACAGAATGCAAGTATTTTTGAAAATGAGCTTTTTAAAGGAGTGAGAAGGATAAAATAAAGTCATAAAAATGAGACCTATTTTATAAGAACAAGGCATATGACTATACCAAATATTGGAGATGTACAGACTCAGGGGAAAAAAAAAAAACATCATGACAATGAAAGAGGGATGACTATTTGCAAGACTTCAGAGTAAAATCTCAGAGGAAATCAAACGTTGACAACTTGATCTTTTGTCGTCCAGAAGTGACAGAATCTAGATTTTTTTTTTTTTTTTTTTTTTTTTTTTTTTTTTTTTTTTTTTTTTTTTTTTTT